>PVJO010016912.1:0-40602 GCA_004026905.1 Hystrix cristata
ATTTTACATTCTTAATGAGCGATATTTATGGCATTTAAATTATACATCAATAAAATGGCAAACAAGTTGGTTAAAATGTAAAATATATAACTTAAATATTGCTTACTGATATTTGTAGTGGCATATATTGATCGAATTTTGCTTTAAAGTTGAATATTCCAATTTCAGCCACCACTCGAATCAAATTGTAAATCTCTCTTATTTAATAGATAATATTGCTTGACTACCCAACATCACTGCTTTCTTTTTTTCTCTGGATAGAACTCAGCTTTTGTTAAATACCCATCCTCCCCTCTCATAGTCATGCATTGCAGTGAAACTGACAATATTTAGTACCAGGAATATATTTGATTGCTCAAATGTTAATTCTATTTCTCCTGCTGAACATGTAACTTAAATATGGCAAATAAGAAAATAGTAGAAATCTATTTGAGAGCAACTGAAAATTTTTCCTAAGTCTTCTCAGCAAGCCATGATAAATATTTCTTTCTCTAGATGTTGTCTGGATGACATAATTGAAAAATTTCAATTTTCTTGATACCACCTTGACAATGAAGAAATGGCAGAGCATGGGAATATAAAGAACACATGCCTTTGTAAAGATCACACTGCCAAATCAAGCAATCCTGGAGCCTGCTCTACCTTCAGACTTTGATGTTTTATATATATATATATATATATATATATATATATGCACGCTTATGTAACTTATGTTATATATATATATATATATATATATATATATATATATATATATACACACTTATGTATTTAACTAGATTGAATTTGGGTTCCTTTATCTGCACTTGAAAATAAAGCTAGATCCTCTTCTGATGTGTTTGAGTTGGTGGATTAAAGCATAACAACAAATCTTGATTAATAATTGTATTCTTCTTACAGTATCGATACAGCACAAAAGATCAAATTAGACTCCTCCCAGTTGTTCGTTATTCTTTCTTAAACACTATTAATAATTTCAGAGATGCAAGTAGTCACAAGGTATTAGCGAAGCATGGAGAATTCTGTGACCACCTATACTGTTATTAAGGTCTTTTGTTCCTACATATGTTGCACCTTGTTCCTCATAGAACATATGAATTATCTGAGTGACATGTACAGAATGGTATGCAAAAGGTAGCAATTTTGTCCATAAAAAAATTAATGTTTAAAAATTTTATAATCAGCTTCCATGACATTTTCTGCAATACCATATCTCACAAATTTGTATATTAGAGTTTTGTTAATGATAATGTGGACAAATCTAATACATTTCTTAACAACATTCCATTGATAAGGATTTGGTCTTCCAGTGTATTTATCATCTTACAAAGGGGATTTAACCTAGGTCATCTTCTTACCCAAACGTTTCTGTGTTAGCCATTTTTGCGTTGGTGTCACAAAGTACCAGAGCTAAACAATTTAAAAGAAGAGAAGATTTATATTGATCATGGTTTCTGAGATACCAGTTCATAGTCAGGTGGGTTCATTGCTTTGGGGATGCAGGGAGGTAGAAACATCATGGCAGAAGGGCATGGCGGAGAAAGCTGTTCGCCTCATGGCAGCCAGGAAGCAGAGGGATAGGGAGGGATCAAGGACCAGATAGAATTTGCAAGTTCACAGGCCCAAGGTTCACGTCCTCCAACTAGGCCTGATTTCCATCACCTTTCAATGCCATCAAATATGATCTCATTAATCTGCTGACAAAATTATGCACTCTCATGATCAAATCACTTCTTAAAAGTCCATTAACAACCCAGCCTTCAACACAATAAGCCTTTGGCGGGGCGAGGAGGAGGGGTGCATTTTGAATATTAATAATTTCTAAAAGAGAGAAAGCCTAACATTCTCTTTCACAAGCCTTCTAAAACCTTGGCCATATAATTCTCAAAGTTTCAAAAATATTTCATAACTTTTCTACAATTTAATACAGAGGACTGAAGACTAATAAATCACCAATAAGATTGCATCACTTGGGGAAATCATGATAGACTTACGAAAATCCATATACTTTCCATAATTAATCCTATTTTCATGAATTACTTATTCTGATCCACTATGATGTGGTTCTTCCAGCTCAGATGCATGGGACACTCATAGAGTGAGCCTTAACATGTATTTTCTAATGCTATGATGTCAACATCAGAGTTCATATTACGGTAAGGTAGACAAATTTCTCCTTAATGTAAACTTTCAAACACTGGATGAGAAAGCTTAAGCACTAAATATAAATCTACACAATCTGATCATCTCAATAGAATATTATAACGTTGTTTTCTCTGCTCTTCTCTCTCTTTTAATCACAAGGAAAACATGAAAAGTGCATAGACTATTTTTATGCTGTAATTAACATATTTACAAAAATCTGGGGGAGTGTTACTAAAATAATTGATGCTCAGTAAGGAAGTAATCAAAATGGGAAAGCCCTTGATTAAAAAAAAAAACAAAACAAGGAACTAATATAATTTCTCAGGCCCAGAGGAAACATGCGCATAGCTATTAAAGAAAATCATTTACGCATGTCACTACAGATCTTTCTGGAATATTTAGGGAAAAATCTGGGAGAAAAAAAGGAATTAATTGTTAACCTAGCACGAAAAGTTGAGATAAGAGCTTTTCATGTACAACTTTTTTCTTAAATAATCATTTTGTGTGCGTGTGTGTGTGTGTGTGTGTGTGTGTGTGTGTGTGTACAGTATTGGAGATTGAAACTGAGAACTTTACACTAAGCTGCATCTTCAGCCGTTTTTATTTTATATTTTGAGACAGGGTCTTATAAGTTTCCAAGGTTAGGCTCAAACTTAGTGTCCTCCTGTCTCAGTCTCCAACTGTAGGATTAAAGACATGTGCTGAGCTTTGTTCAACCTGAGTATTTTCCTTATTTTAACTTTGCTGCCTTTGGTCCTTCTATACTGTTCTTTAAGCTGGAAGGTTTTTTTCAAACATTTGCAGAGGGATTCTGAGAACGTTTTTCCTAATTCTAACAAAATTATAGAAGTTTATTCTGAACTCAACCAATAGAATACAATGTATTGTGAATTTGGTCATCTACAATGCGCCCAGGACGGTAACTCTTCAGGACCAGTTTGAAGTTACAGGTGAAAACAGAAATATACCTTAACTATAGCTAGTTCTAATTATAATCACTGCAGTCTATAATCTTCCTTATTTGTTTTCAACTACTAGTGCTCATTTTTTAACTATTTTGTCAATTTGAGAACAAATTACATCAGTTTCTATTTCTACTTTTCCATCATAAGGAGGATCAATATTTGAATAATTGACACCATTTTCCTATTCTTTTCTCTATCATTATATGATAGCCTTCGGGTACAATTTGGAGAAAACAAAGATTGAATTTCCATAGGAAAATTTTTAGTATATACAGGTAATGACCCTCATATAATTTTTATATAACTACATAGTATCTTGAATCTAGATTTTGTTCTATCTTCAGACATCTATAAAGGTCTAATCTTTGTTTTCTTTGATTTACTGACAGAAAGCTAATGTTTAGTTTAGTTTTTAATTATAACTTTTATTTTTCCATTTTCCTGAAAACAAACTTGTTGACTTCCTCTGTGACTTCATTTCTCTTTTTCTTCAAAGATCATATAATATTCCTGACCCAAGTATTGCCACTATCTTTAAAATTGCATCAATGATGATAACAATATGTGCCTGTCAATCTGTCAGTCTCTATGCTAAGAGTTTTGTACACATTGTTTCATACAATCTACACAGTGAATGTCTTAATATGAGATGCATTTTATGATGAGGAAAGTAAAACCCTGAGCTCTGAAATAATATGTTTAAGGCCATGTTACTCATAAGTGGCAAACCAGAAAATTAATAACTTTTTTCTGTGGGTGCTGGGGATCGAACTCAGGACCTTGTGCTTCCAAGGTAAGCATTCTATCCACTGAGCTAAATCCCCAACCCCAAGTAGTATCAAAATGGAAATCTCTAGTGATGAACAGTAATTACACAATTTTAAGTACTGAAAGCAAAGTCAAATTGAAAGATTTTAAAGTGTGTTAGCTTTCTACCACTACACCAAGATATCTGATGCAAGTAAGAAGGAGGCTGGGGCACCAGATTCCCTTGGAAGACATACACCGATGACCTATGGACTTCCTTCCAGCTCTCACATCCTTAAACTGCCACCACCACCCAGTAGCAATAACTTGGTACCAAGTACCTGCGCCAGTGGGAGACATCTACCGTTCAAATTACAGCAGACAGCAAGAAGATATGACACTTTCTTTCCACTAACCTCTGTTTACCTTTTCATCTAATTTAAATCACTTAACATTCCTAGCAGAGAACTGAGAGCATCCTTCTATCTTTTATAACCAAAATCATTTTTCTCAATCTATTACCACCCATCAAACAGCTCTCAATCAATTTACATCCAAAATTATAATTTCAAGGAAACCTAAAGAAATAAATAACACTTCAGTATCACCTGAAGGGGAGTATAATCCAACGAGAAAAATGCAGCAAAGAAAATGTACAAGAGGAAATAGAAACCTGGATTCTGGAAAATCTAAGTGACTTAAAATGGTCAAGGAAATGAAGAGGAAATTATAACATAGATTATTAGGATGTGCCACAAATTAACTCTAAGCAAACAAGATATATCACTAAAATATTTTTTTTCCATTATGTATATGGCTCTGCGAAGTTCTTTTTAAGGTTTTTATTGCTTTACGAGAATTGACAACTAAATATCTGATATAATTGATTTTGACTGAGAATAACAGATAAAAAAGAGCAGATTAATTTTAAACCATGTATTCTCCTTGGCTTCACTACACAATTTACAATTTATAATGGGAAAATGGCAAAGGATGGATGCCTCCAAACTATTTAATTTGGTATTTTAGCAGCTGAAATGTCAGGGATTCTGTTCCTCCTAGTTTTATTTCTGAAGAGAATTGAATCGTAAAATTCCCCATGTTTCCAATCTTAGCTTTATTTATCCATATTGTTTACCTAGTGACTTTACGATGTTGTCCACTACAGTGTAAAGATTATACTTTTTCATTCCTGGGTGTGGCCAGGGAATTTGCTTTTGGCCAGTGGAATGTGGTTGAGTGAAAGTGTGTTAGTGTCTCTCTGGTTTCTTCTTGCCTGAAAAGAATGTGGGAACATTTTAAGCAGCCTGCATCCGAACAAATGGCAGCAGGAGCCACAGGAAGGTCACAGGCAGTTGGAAGAATCATCAAAATGACTGAGCAACAACTTGTGTACCTGTGAGCACAAAAAATAAACCAACCAGCATGACTGTTATAAATTATGGAGATTTGTTTATGTTTGACTGGCCTCAGTTTAACCTATGGGGTGATTTAATGGCAATTGTTAGAATTGTAGCATGTGTCTGTTATAATCTCATCATTTGACTTGACAAATATATTTTGACAAACATATATATTAAAAGCAGAAAGGAATGGATTAAAGAAATAGAATTACTGACAGTATTTTGAAGAAACCATTTGGTACACACATAAAAATACATAATATTTTATTTACAGGTCTAAGAATTTTGACTCCAGTCCTGCCTTCCAGAACAATGGCCAGTATCTCTGTACCACTTACCTGATATTTTAGACATTTTTGTTACTGAACTCAAACAGTATATGAATATTAATGAGATTATAGTTAGTTTTATTGGTTAGTTAATAATTTATATTGATAAGGATTCATTAAATAATGGAAACCTTTGTTAAGCAGTTTTTATGCATACTTTCTTTTTGTATGCTGCAATTTCAAGCAACAAATCTTGGGTAATTTATATAATAGCAATCCTGCTTACCACACATATGTCACAATATAATTCTCTACAAGACAAATATGTGTGATTACATTCACTAAGTAACACTGAAGAGCTGCAAATCACTCACTGTGAAAGCTGTAACTGCTTAAGTGAAATTAGTTTGCCTTTTCATTTAGTTTCTATCTTGCTTTATTCAGAGATTTAGCTTTTAATGCTTGGGAATAATAAAAAGGAAATTTTGAGATATTCAAGTTCACAGAGTAGAGATATCGGAAATCATGGTTGCTGCACTAAATAACTGGTCTCCAATGTTTTTTGTCTGCCATTAGGAATATTAATGTATAGAAAGGGCCAAAGAGAAATTACAATTTTTATTTAAATTACGAATAAAAATAAACTGAAAGAAATGTTTCTTTTAAGATTGAGTTTAGTTCTCATCCATGTCCTATGTGGTTTATAAAAATAGAGTATTTTACATGAACATAAAATTGTAAAGTGAGAGGTAGATGAAGAAACAGTAAAATAAGTCATAATTATGGATTGGACATTTATTTAGCACTCCCCATACACTTTGCCATGTACTCTATGTGCAAATTATTTTAAGTCTTACAAAATGTTGCAGGTGTTTCCAACATGTAGTCTGCAGTTTGGACTCACCTGGTTTGCCTGGGCTGCGCTGAATAAAAAGGAATTGTCTTTGGCTGCGTATGAAATATATACACAATATAGTATAAAACGAACAAACTTCTTTTTTAAAGTTTTTAACTTTAAAACTCATTGTAATATAAGCATGTCCAACACGTGGGTCACAAGTTGGATATGCCTGCCAGAGGTAGATGCCATCATTTGCATATGGTTTGAGTGCACAAATACTCATGTGCTGGAAACTTGATCTCTCATGTAAGTATACTGAAGTGGTAAATTTTCAAGCCACCAGGCCCAGTGGAAGGTGTTAAGCCTACAGGGCACCACTTACAGAAGAAATGATTATAGTTCCTGCAGAAGAGATATTTATCCTTAGGAAAGTAGATATGAAACAAAGAAACTGCATGCATTTATTTTTCTTTCTGTCTCTCTGTTGTAATGCAGCCAGCATGTCCCTCTTCAGGCACCGTGCTGTTTATACCTTCCAGTCACCATAAACATGAACCAAATAAACATCTTTTATTTTGTAAAGTACCCAGGCTTGTGTGTTTCACTGAAGCAACAGGAAACAGACTAAGACAGTATAAGTCTCTTTATCAAACTGTATTTTAGAAAATAGAAAATTCGAAACTAGAGAACTAATGTAACTGATGTTCACACAGCTGCTAAATAGTACTGAAGTTCTAGTTTAGTCTTCCTGACATAAAATCTCACTACCGTAAGAGAAGGCTTGCAAATGAAGCCAGGAGCAAAGATACAGGCATAAGTCGTCCCACAATAAACTGAATATTTGTGAAAGGCGGGTGGCAGATTATGCTCGATTTTCCAAGGAAGCATGGGAAGTAAAACTGTTCACAGTATGTTTTTCTTTTGTTGATACAGACCTTCTTAAACAAATAAAAAGAGGTTGAACTCTCCATGTCTGCTTTTAAAATGCTTCAGACGGAGACAAATAATTGGTAGTCAATTATTTCTGCAAACATTCTTTTTTAATATCAATAAGAGCTTAAATTTTTCTGTGTGGATTTGTCCTTGGTTTATAATTTCTGCATTAGTAATACTAATTCTTTCTCCTAAGCACTTTATCTTTAATATGTTTAGTCAGCATCACAGCATATTCAGATAGTTGTTCTTCGCAAACAAGAAAAACGAAGGTCAGAGAAGTATAGAATATGAATTTGAACACAGATTTTTCTAACTCTTAAGTATACTCTAGTCAAATGCTACAGCAGTTCTTTATATCATTTTATATAATTAATCCTTAAATTATAGTTAGCACACATATTTTATCTTGCCTATATAGCTTGATTTTTAGGAATAAAGGTGACATAACTAAGCTTATATTTATCATGCAATGTAATGATTCCTTTAAAGGAATACATATGGGTATCTTGCTGAGGTTCTGGGTTATAACCGTCAATAAGGTCATATATGGGCCATAGTATCTTTCAAGGGGATTCAGGTAGAATGACTACAAGGGAGACCTTAACAAAAAGAGAAACATCTGCCTTTATTTTTCTCTTCTTATTTTATATTAGACATTTGTACTCAAAGAAGAAATATTAAAATATGGATTCCTTATTTTACAAATTTAATAGAAAAATCATTACAGTTCAAAAGTGTTGAATGGCATGTAGATCATTCTTCCTTATTAACCATAAGTATGGATAATTTAGAGTTTGGAAATTAATCAAATTTATTAGTTGAGGTATATCAAATAACTCTAGTGAGTTCTATGATTGTTTATGTATTTTATGAATCTCTCGGGAAAAATATTTTCAATTGGGAATATTAAAGTTGAAATATTTATCTAAGACTTGGAAAAAATTGCTCCTTTCAAGCAAATGATTCCTCATATGGGATTCAAAAATTATTTACCTTCACCACTATTAAAATATATTGCTAAAGTGGTGCTTAACTTCTGAAAATTACCTTCTCACCATCTGTGAAATTCTGAAGACCTAACAAACTCCCTTCAATATCATAATTGCTTGTACACTATAATTTAGGTATGATTTATCCCCATCAAAACTCACGTTGAAATTTAGTTACCATTGTGCCAGTTTGGGAGTGCAGGCCTTTTAGAGATTATTATGTTATTAAGAGGGATTAATGCCTTTCTGGAAAGAGTAGGTTTGTTCCTTCTAGAGGAATGGGTTGTTATAAAGCAAGCCACCCCTCATGCTGGTCCATTCAAGCTCATGTGCCTTTTCCATGTGGTTTCATTTGGGAATGAGGACTCCATTGGAAATCGAACTAATGCTTATGTGTATTGCACTCACACAAAAAAGAAATGTCCATATTTTTCCAATCTCTAGAATTTTTTGTGAGGCTGAATTTCAGAGCAACAGAATAAATGATCAAGATAGACCAATGTTCAGGCTGTGTCACAGGTACCGCTTGCTGCTTTAGCCAGATTTTTAGTGTGGTGGTAGAGTGGTGCGTCAATTTAATTAGTATTGGGATCCACTTGTGGGACTGATGAGCATCCTTCTGATGATGTCTGGGTGGGTCATGTGGGTGTCATCTTGTGTCTGATCCCTTTCCCTTACCTCTCCCTCTGTCAATTTTGCCCCTGTTCTGCTTTCCAGCTACTATCAACTAATCAACTGTAATCTGCCGTGTCATTTCACTATGATATCCCTGCCTTGGAGCCAAGTGACTATGGATTTAACCTGTAAAGCCATGAGCCAAAGTAAACACTTGACAGTTTACCCCGAGCAACACACAGGCAGTGCTTTTGCTTACGTACTGACTATCCCAAGTGTCACTCAGGCAGGTGTATTTTCAACCAGACTATTCTTGTTTGCATGAGATACACTCGTATTTTTTTTATTAGTTTTATATTGACTATTTTGCATACTTTTTATTTAGAATATTGTATTCACCTCTGATGTTTGTTCCTAGTGGAATGTAATAATAAGTTCTTGTTAGTTTCTTTTACTAATTTTTGTTTATGTCCTTTGTGAAAAGTAATCTATAATTTTGTTCTATAGTCTAGAAAAAGCTTTATCATATGTACATTAGAAATAATTTTTGTATTTCTCCATAAGTCAGTGATATTCTTTTACAACAAAAAACAGACATATTTGGGACACTGAGAGGGAATAGGAAGGACGTGCCAGTAGATCTGCAAAAGAAAACAAAAACTGAAGAAGGGAGAAATGTCAGCATATCAGAGAGGAAAAGTTTGTGTTATGAAACGGAAAGACGAAACAGATGTCTCCTTATTGTCAACTATTCATAATACAGAAATGATAGAACTTGAAAGAAGAAATAAAACTACAAAACTTCCAATAGTGGTTAATAATCATAATAATTCTATTGGTGGTATTGATAGAGTTGACCAACATCTAACAAGCTATCCTGTAATCAAAAATCAGGAAAATATTATTATTAAATATTTATGCACATCCTGGACCAAACAATATGGAACTCCTGTTATTTGTTCAGAACAAGGACATTTAAAAAGTCATTTACAATTAAGACTAGGTCTAACAGACCAAATAACTGAAAAATTTGGGACAGTGAAAAGCCTGCCAAGACGTCCATCATCAACATCTTCACCATTATGTTTAGTGGGTAGATATTTTATTGAAGTCATATGACCTACAGGAAAAAAAGAAAGGCCAACACGACAGTGCAAAGTGTGTTGTTCAAAGACAATGAGAAAAAAAAAAAAACTCCAAAAGAGACTACTGCAGGGATTGTGATGTTGTGCTGTGCATCGAATGTTTTAAGATGTACCACACAGAGAAAAATTATTGAAAGTGCAATAAAATTGTCATTTTTGTATTTATTTCCTGTTATATTGTCTAAAAAAAACTAACAAAAAATATGCGATTTTTGGTCATCCTGTATTTAAATAATGGGACTTCTAAGTGGTTTAGTATTTCCTACTTTTTTTTTTCCCCCTTGGTGCTGGGGATCAAACTCAGGGCTTTGTGCTTGCAAGGAAAGCACTCCAACCACTGAGCAAATCCCCAGCCCCTAGTATCTCCTACTTTAAATTGCGGTACCTCAGTTACTTTCTCTTGACTGAGACACAATACCTTATGCCCACAACTCTAAGGAGTAAAGACTCATTTTGGCTTACAGTCAAAGCTTTCAGTCCATTGTTGCTTGACTCCAAGGCAGAGTGCCATAGCAGAAGGGCATGCCAGGGGAGAGTTGCTCATTGCATGGCAAGCAGGTAGCAGAAAGAAATCAAAGGAGGAATAAGGGAGATAAATCCTTGCAGGCTGTGCCCCCAGTTACCCATCTCCTCTGACCAGACTTCACCTCCCAACATCCCATTTAACTACAAACTCATTAGTGGACTAACTCACTGATGAATATCACATACCAACGATCCAATCACCTCTGAAAATCCCCACCTATGAGTGCATGAGGCTTTGGGAGAACATATAAAAATAACTATAACATTTTACCATGGACCCCCCAAAGACACATGTGCATTCCATTATGCAAAATGAATTTAGTTAATCTCTAGGAGTTGCGAAAATCCTAACGTTTCAGCATTGCTGAAAAGTGCAAGTCCAAAGTCTCTTCTGAGATTTATAGTGAACTCCTAGCTGTAAACTCCTATAAAAATCCAAAGAAAGTTGAACACTGCCAACGTACAAAGGCACAGGTTAACATTCTCATTCCAAAAATGAGAAATAGGGAGATAGAAAGGATTGGGACAAAACCAAGACCAAAACCCAGCATGGTAAACATTAAATCCTGTATTTCCATGTCTAGCCCTGGGCAAACTGTAGTGACAGGTGAATTCCAAAAAGGTTAGGTGGCCTTTCCTCTGTAGCAGAGCCAGTGGTTGTAGTCTTCATGGCTTCTCTTGGGCTGGATTTGCCCTGGCTCGTGGCTTTCCTCAGACATTCTATGATGCTGGTGTAACAGAAATTACTGAGACAGAAGTTAGGATTCTACTAGGCAGTAAGGACAGTGGCCCCAAAATGGAGTCAGGAAACCCAAAATGAAGCCTGCCACATCACAACCATCTAGGGATCTTATAAAAACATGTACCATGTGTCCTTTGGCTGTCTGGGACCTCCCGAGAGAATGATCAGACAGGATACTGGCTCAAGGGCAGATGGGCCCTACACAGCCACTGCATGAACATTGCATACATTGAAACTGAAAAGTGTGTATTCTCATATAGGGTAGAAATTATATTGCTCACACAATGGCTCAAGTCCCCTTCTAAATCCTTAAAAACCCCTAGGCAATAAGCCTCATTTGGTATTCTACTACTAGCTGGTGGGAATTTTGTTTCCTTGCCTTTATATCTTTTAAATAAATTTTCGTGCACCCTATCTCCTCCATTCATGATTTCATTCTTCGTCACTATTGGACACAACCCCAGCATTCTGGTAACACTATCTTCTCCAACTTTCTGGATCTTCATTGCACTTTTGGCTTCATGGCTACAGTTTCACAAACTGCTCTGTAGGCGCACACTGCCTGGCATCCCAGGCCTTCTTCTGATATCTGTATGAAAGCCTCTGTGGCCCCACAACTCTTGCATTCTGCTTGCACATAAAACCAGCACCATGTGGATGATGCTAAGGTCTGCCACTAGCTTGAGCAACAGCTGAGCCCTTTTGCATCTCTTGCTGATGGTAACTGAGACCTCTGAGTGACTGGATAGCTGAGGACAGTGAACTGAATCCTGGGGAATTAATTCCCATTCCCCAGGCTACCACCATTACGGACCAAAGCACCCTGGCACTCTCTTCTCAAAGCAAAGGCCTTCACCTTTGCAAATTTGAGCCTGCAGAGAGTAGGACTTTGCTGGTTCCTCACATTCCCTCAAGACATTTTTTTCTATTGTCCTTTTGTAAACTACTCGTCTTCATTTAATGCCAATCTTTTTAGCAACCAAACTCTTTTCTACTCTGTTTTGCAGGCCCCAACTTTATCTGAGCTTCATTTCTGGCCAAACTCAAAACTTTTTAAATTGTTCAGCTTTTGCTCTTGATTCTCAAGGCAAACCTGGCTAGCAGCCTCTAACCGTACCTATGCCACAGACTGAACATTAGATTGTCTTGAAATTTCCTCTGTCAGATCAATTCATCCACTGCGGCTAATCTCAGTCTCCTTCAAAGTCTCATGGCAGGAACAAAATGTAAATAAATTTTATGCCAGAGCATAATACACATTGGAATCCAGCTGCCAATGATGTCCTTGTTCCCAACTGAAATATACATAGTCTGGTCTTCTCTTGTCTACTTTTTGTCAGCCTTCTAGTCTCCTGACCTCTAATTAGAATCCTCCATCAAGCTCAGTTTACAGCATTTTTTGGATGTTTCTCCCAACCTTTCTGAACTTCTCCTTTGAACCAGTTCCAAAGGATTCTGAACCACATGGTCAGGGAGGCACTGCAATGACTGTAAGTCTCTGGTACCAAAATCTGTCTTAGTTACTTTCTCGTGCTGAGACATCATACTTGACACACAGCTCTAAGGAGGAAAGGTTTATTTTGGCTTACAAGTTACTAGAGGTTTCAGTTCATAGGTCGGTGACTCCAAGGCAGGGCGGCATGGCAGAATGGCATTTCAGAGGAGAATCACGCATGATATGGCAAGCAGGAAGCAGAAAGAAACCAAGGGAGGAGGGAGGCCATGCCCTCAGTCACCCACCTTTTCTGACCAGGCTTCACCTGCCAATATCACATTTAGCTATAAACTAGCTCATTAGTGGACTAGCAACTGATGAGTTTCATACCCCCATGATCCAATCACAACCAGAAAGCCCACCTATGTGTGCATGAGGCTTTGGGGGCATCTAGACATAAACCTAACTTGTAGGTATCAAATACTGTGTCTCAGCAACAAGAACACTGACTAGTACAGGTAGTAAGAATCCAGAGCAAAAAGCCAAGTAGAAAGACACAAAGAATTTAATTTTGCCTTGAAAGGAAAGGCATGTATATTTGGAGCCAAGGAGTGTGGCTGGTGAAGACATTAGCTCCATGAAAATGAAACCAAGTACTTTGAATGGAACAAGAAAAATGACTTAGGGCCTTCTGAAAATTCACCCCTACCCACTGCATGCTAAAAGGTACATAAGTATAAATGGCGAGAAAGCTCTTAGGCCTCCTGCTCAAGAAATGTCTCCTTGTGATGCTAGTTTTGCCAGCATGCAGAATATAGGAATTGTGGGGCCAGGGATGCTTCCACCCAGATTTATAAGGAAAGCTTTAGTAACCAGGCAAGGTGCCCTAAAAGTGGGTACATGAAACTGCAGGAATGAATCCAAAGGTACAGTGGAAACCCAAGGTTTTGGAGATGCCAGAAATGGGAAATGTTCTGTATAGAAAACTGACAGCAATGAGTAGAGCCAGCCCAAGTGTGGGCCTTGTGGCCTGCAACTATTAAGGCCATAATTGTGGAGGTGCCCGCACCTCTGGAAATATATCTCACTACCATACACCCCGGTTGGGAGACATGGGGCTACAGGACTTACTGTTTGCCCTTCTTGATTTTGGCCCAATTTTTTTTCTATTATTTCCTTCCTCCTTTTTGGAATGGGAATGTTTACTTGTTCCACTGTATCTTGGCAGTATGTAATTTGATTTTTACTTTTACAAGGTTTCACAGGTAAGGGTTTGCCTTGAGTCTAATAGGACACGTTGGCACGGACTTTTGAGTAAAGCTGGAATTGTTGAGACTTTAGGCAAAAGATTCTTGCGTTTTCATTGTATATAAGAAATTTTAATATATCAGATGGAATATGACCTTGTTATTGTTTCTATTTGGATAGTAAGTATGTTAGAGGAGATGTAATTGTCGACTTAACTGTATAGCTGACGAGGTCTAAAATGTGATGATTAAGCTTAATTGTAAACTTTACTGTATACAAAGGTCATGGAATGAAAAAATTGTTTAAATATGATAGTCACGTGACGAGATAAAAACAAAAATTTAGAATGTAAGTATGCTTGAGACCAGTATGCCTTGACATCATAAACAAAACCACCAAAGGTAACACTAAAATTGCATTATAAAGGAGTAAAACATGTCAAATATCGAAAGCTGTAAATATGAATCCTGGATAATTGTGCACACTGAAATAAATCAATTTCTTTTATTTCTAATTAACAAATAAAAGTGTAAATATTCATATATATATAAAACATGGTGCTTTAATATTTTTAAATTTGGTAAGTATACAAATATGCATATGTAATATGACAAATTGATTATTATTATTATTATCTCTGACTTACAAATGATACAGCAGTAATGATGCACTTTGTACTTCTCCTTCTGGTAGGACTTGTATTAAAATATAGGTAAGCCTCTTCCTATTACAAATAAAGAATTTGTATTCAGGATTGTATATTCTAATAATTTGAAATATTTTCTTTATGAAAAGAATTACTCTTAAACATACCCAGGAAAATGAAACAACTGTGGCATGTCTGTAATTCAGGACTCTGTGAAGTGGAGGCAGGACAGTCAAGAGCTTCAGCCCAGCAACTTAAGAGGCCTTGTCTCAAAATAAAAAAGGGGTGCAGATGTATTTACATAAATGTCTCAGAGTGAAGGCCCTGCACTTAATTCCTAGTGCCAAAAAGCTGTCTTTGTAAAAAGAAATAGTTTACTAGAACATAATATACAGACTTGGCTCCTTTTCTTTTCTAGCTTGTCTTCCTTGTCTTCCACCATTATGAGTGAGATAATAGTGCGGGCATCTCTTGTCTGAACTCACTCTTCTGAAAATACCGAGCTCTGTCTTGTTTTCTGCTCTCATCGTGTTCCCTATCTCAACAGCCTGATAATCTCCGCGTGCACCGAAGTTCATTTGCCTTCCTGTACAGTACTTCCAGTGACTTTAGCCATTACTCATACATGATCACTCGCCATTTAGCTTATTCTGTGAATGACCAATCATATTTTATTACAGTCATATTTCCAGATTTACTTATCATGCATTTTAGTAATGCACTATTTCAGACATTTATGTATCTTTTAATGTATTTTTAAAATGAGCTTGAAGGTCACTGAGTTCAGGAGGAAAGAAGGGATTGATGAATTTAAATAAAAACACTAAATATTATCTCAACTAGTTGGACACATTCACTAATATAAAGGTTATTTTGAAAATTCAAGTTTTCTACTGTAGGTCCAGAAATAAATCAGTATTTGATAGCCTAATCTATCAAATACAGTCTAAACTAATAGATGAACATCATATGGAATAATATAAATTTATTAATTTACACTGAGACTTTAAATTGTCATGAAAGCAAGAACAAATACTTAACAACACTGCTATTAGTGCTGGAAGAAAAATGTATACAAAGCCTAAAACATAATGCGAAGTTAGTATATATCAATTATTATTATATTTTCTTTAAAGTCTTTTGTATTGTTGAGTTACAAAGGAATCTGAATGATAAATATATTTCTCTCTCCATTTCTGATTGTGCTCTGATGATGTCCTGAATAGGCTCTTCCTTTTCCCTTGGATGGTCTTATCTTATTTAGATATCTTTAATTTTCCCTTTCTGCATATTAATATAGAAATATGACTGTGTTTTGTCTTTCTCCTACAGACCAACTGACCTTAATCTATTATCTGATAATTTAAAACACCTCCATCGGCATCGATCAGAGTTTCCTACAAAGTTTCCTTACAATTATCAGATTTTGTTGATAAGGATTTGTCCCGTAGGTTAACTGTCCACAGTTAAAACACTTTATATCGTGCACTTTCAAGTTTAGGAGTTTGCTTCACTCTATCACACAAAAATTGGAAACATGTACAAGTGATAATGGAAATATATGGTGAATGTTTAAATAAAACTATTTCAGTAAAAGATACATTGTCATTAATCCCATTGAAAATACTATCTTGCACTTGAAATATATTTATCCCATTGTTTCTGATACTTTCTGAAGCTAATCTAGAAGTCCTCCTTATTGTGTGTCTTTAGGGGGTGTAGTTAAAAACATAGTGAACGTTGCTCCCGAGTGCTATCCACAGAAAAGGCAGGCTTGTAAAAACTACAGTGTGTCTTTAACCACCTTATTTACTGGACCTGCACCATGGGATATTTTGCTTTTCACCAACATCGAAATGACTTGAAAAGTATACATTTTGAATGGATTCAGGACATCTAGGCAGCTACCATAGCAAAACTAATGACACTCACTAAAGACTTCCAGAATTGTTTCAGAAAATACCAAGAATGATGGGATAAATGTGTTTTAAGCCAAGGGAAGCATTTTCAGGGGAATAAATGGCAATATTTTTACAATAATATATGTTCTTTATGTAAATATTTAAAAATTCACTCTAGTTGTGTCTATCACACTTCCTACATTTGCAGAATAGTAAATACCTCATTAGCATGTCCCATATGAACTAGTTTCCTTTTTTTAAATATAGCACTGATTTTTTTTTTCTCATGACATATCTATGACAGTAAATTTAGCAAAGCATATTTGGGTTACTTTTTCATGTTTGATTTTTAGATTTCAAGTAATTAATGAAGATGAATATGTGCTTTAATTTGTGTTATTCAGTCAATCACCATGGGAACTGACAGGCAGACTTCATTTCACTCACAAACAAGTACAGTCTAGTTTATCTGAAATTAGCAAGCATATGACATTTTTGAGGAATAAAATTACAGTATGAAGTCATATATACAATGTAAATTAACCCAAACAGACTATTATTTATGAACATATTTTCACAGTTTAAGTGAAACTTAAGATTACATAATGTAATAACATTACACAATTCCAATAACCTATTATCAATTGTATATGATAGAAACAAAATATAAGCAGAGTACTTGACTGATATGAAACTCGCTATTTCTTACATTTGAATATGTTCATGGCTGGGGATAATATGTTCATATTACAAACTTATGAATCTCAGTTTGAGCAAGCAGTAAAATTTGGGGATAAAATTTATTAAAATTATATAATGGTTATACAAATTATAATTAATTTCCCTACATGTATAAAATTACGCAAATTGTGAAACATATATGGAAATAATTACAGTATTATTTAAAATTGAGAATGTATATAATCCGCTGGGGAGCAGAAGACCCAGGCCTATCTAATCCTTTCTTCTGCTACCTCTTCTTTTACCTCAATGCATGTATTTATGAAAGAAGAAAGAATAGAAGATGAAGCCTGAAGAGAAGGTGTATCATTTCCAATATGGGCAAATAGCTCCTAAAGGACCCAATCTTCCTGAATATAGCAACTATCAACTCTGTACAAACTGCAAAAGTCAATGAAAGGGAATGGAGGGTAACCAGGTAGTTTCAAGAGATTAGTTGACATTTATTAAAGAAGAATGTCCTTGTATGAGTTAGGTGATTTTGTCTTGGTTTATACTTTGAAGTTAGGTAAACAGTCTCAGTGTGTGAACCAGCTATAACTCTTATAGGTTTTCTCATCTGAAGAACAGCAAATATATTTTACTGTACTAAAACTCTACAGAAGAATCTTGGAAAGGAGCAAACCACAAGGAAGGAGCCCCAAATTCTGAGTATAAAAGCTTCCCAAATATCTGGCTGACTCTTTAAGCATGCATACATAGTACAGACTGTAAGTTGGTTGCCATAAATGCCAAAATAACTGAACTGATTTTGAACTACCACCCAAAGGATGCAATGAGATATCTGCAAGTTTAATCTGAACAAATATTGCCTCAACATCAACATTCTTAAAAGGAACATAACTAAATGCAAATTCTTTATGTAACCCCAGATTCATAACAAGAGGAATAGAATCCAAAAATAATTGTATATAAGGAGCCATAAAAATGTTACTAATTCTTCAAGGAAAGTATCAAAAGATACTAAGCCAGAGAGTATCCAGATGTTGGAATTATCGTACAAGAATGTTAAAGCAGAAAGAGAAAGACATGGCCTCAATTTAAATGAAAAGAACATCCAGGATAAACATAAAGACAATACCACAGTGAATGTTGAAAAACATAATGCTTTTCTTCTAAAACTGTAACAAGACGAAGATGACTGCCCTCACATTTATTTGATAGTGTGCTCGAGTATTTGTACTCTATACATATGCACAAAATCCATATAATTTTATCACTTGTGTAGGTTGCTGTATCCACCACCACAGTCCAAATACAAAAAATGCTGCCACAGTCACCACGATGATTTCTGATGTTGTTCATTTATACTTATAACTACTTCCCTTTTCCAATCTCATCCAATCTCTGAAGAAAACTAATCTTCCACTTTAAATATGTTATACAGATGGAGAAAAAACTGAAATCCTGTCACTTGCAACAACATAAATGGAATTGAAGGATATTATGTCAGGCGAAATAAATCAGGCACAAAAAGACAAATACTTCATGTCCTCACTTATATGTGGAAACTAAAAAAGGTGATCTCAAAGAAGTTGAGTAGAATAATGGTTAGCAGAGACAGAGAAGCAGGCAGAAATAGGTATTTAGGGAGGATGGTTAATGGGTGCACAGGCTGGGCACAGGTGGCTAGGAGGTGTGATTTTTAATGTTCTACAGAATAGCAGGGGACTCTAATAACAACTCAGTTATATATTTCAAAATAGTTGGTAGAGAGAATTTTGAGTGTCCTCAACACAAGTAAAAGTTAATTCATATACCAATTACTCTGATCTAATAAACCACACATTATATACAGTATTAAAATGTGATGCTATACCTAATAAATATGCACAATTATTATGTATTGATTAAAATATTTTTAAAAGTAAAAATTTTCCAAAACTTTAATTAGGAAAATACTATATAAATGCAATACTACAATATATAATCTTTTGGAATTGGCATTTACTGTCAGCATAATTCCATACATATTCATCTAAATTGTTGCATGTATCAGTACTTGATTCCTTTTTAATGCTGAATAGTGTTTCAAACTATTCAATGGTTTGATTAGTAATTCAACTGTTGAAGGATATCTAGGCTGATTTCAACTGTCGGCTACTACAAAGAAGGCTGCTGTGAATATTCACGTACAATTTGCACTGTGAATACAAGTTTTCATTTATATATGATAATTACTACCAGGTGAAATTACTGTTGAAATGTAACTGCACAGTTAGATTTACAAGATATGGAAAGTCTGTTTTCCTATCAGAAATATATTAGTGATTGAGTTTTCTGTACAACCCAGTATTTGGTGTCAGTACTACTTTCATTCATGTATTTTTGTTTTAATAATCCTTTGAAGTATATGATGTCATGGCTTTCCTATTTTCTTAGTGAGTAATACAGTTGAAATTTACACATTTGTTCATCTTCTGTAACATAACCTCTTTTACAAAATGATTCCTTAAATAACTTGTTCATTTTCTATTTGGACTGTGTGTGAGGTTTTTGCTTTTTTGGCTTTTTTTTTAACTTTTGATGTTTGATAGTTGATTATGTATTCTAGATAATAGGCTTATGTTGGACATAGAGTTTGCAATTTTTTTTTCTTTCACCCTTTAGATTAATTTTCATTTTCTTCACATGTGTGTTTAAAGAAAAAAACTTTTAGATTTTTATGTGCTCCAATTTATTATTTTATTTCTTTGTAAAACATACTTAGTCTAAGAACTCTTTTCTTTGCCCTAAATTCAAAAGATTTTAACAATTTGAATGTTACATGTAAGTTAATGATCCAATTTAATATTTTATAAAATATTTAGTTCCAGGGTCATACTGTTGCTGTTCATTTGTTCCATCACCATTGTTGAAAAACTACCTTTTATTAGTTGATTTTTTTTGTGCTTTTTATCAAAAAAGTCAGTTGAACATATTTGTGTGCATCTATTTCTGTCCTTTCCATTCTATTTCATTCATGTATGTCCGTCCCTTCACTAATACTACACTGTCTACATTAAGGTGGCTGTACAATAAGGTTTCACACTGGATGGTATTTCTCCCTCTTTTGTTCCTCTTTGTTAAGATTGATTTAGCTATTAAATTAATAGCTAAATTAATTGACTCTCCAATTAAATTTTGTAAAAAAGTATTCTGTGTCCACATATATCCTTGTAAAATATTATAGGCTTTGCACTATACATTTCCTGCATTAATGAGGCATTTGTTACAATTGATGAGCCAATACTGGTACACTGTTATTTACTAAACACTATAATTCACATTGAGATTGATGCTTTCTATTGTACTTTCTTAAATTTTAACAAATGCATAATGTCATGTGCCTAACATCACAGTGTTTAACTCATTAATTAAATAGCTATAAGGATAATTGCTGGATGGTACAGTGATGCTATGTTTAGCTTTGTATGAAACAGACAAATTATCTTCTGAAGGAACCTCACCACTTTGGTTTCCTCTAAAAGTGAATAAGCCTTCACCCTGCTCTGCATCCCAAGAGCATTTCTTTCTACTTTCAATTCTTTGAAGAGTTATTGAGAATGGGTAATAGATTTCATCAGAAGCCTTTCTTCCTCATTTTGATTATAGGTTTTCTCTTCCTTATCACGCTGAAATGTAATTGAGCTTGATTTTTGAATGTCTTACCAATGTTGAGCAAGTGGAATCAATTTCTTTGGTCATGTTTTAGAATCTTCTTTATACATTTTTTAAAAATTTTATTTTATTTTAATGGTACATTTTAGATGTAGAGCGTGATAACATTCATCATAGGGGATTTGAACCTGTACATGAAATATCTTGTTGCTTGTTTTTTCCCATTCTCCTCCCATCCCTTCACCCCCTCTCCTCTCCCCTTATTTACAAAAAGCTTTGTTTCCATTTTTTCCTTCCATTTCTTATTTCTCTTGTCCCTTCATTCCTTTCCCCCTTCCCCTCCTTTGTTCCCCTTCCCATTTGGACATTTTCTTCCCTTTCCCAATATAATACATTTTAGTCTTTATTTACACTTTCAGTTTCTCAGACCAGAGAAACTATGTGGTATTTAAACACGTGTGTCCGATTTATTTCACTTAAGAGTATGGTCTCAAGATGCATCCATTTACCTAGGAATATCTCAAGCTTATCATTCTTCACGACAGAGTAGTACTCCATTGCATAAAAAACTACATTTTCTTTATCCATTCCACTGTTGATGGACATTTGGGCTGTTTCCAAGATTTAGCTATTACAAACTGTGCCGCTATAAAAAATGGGTGTGCATATATCGCTGCGGTATGATGCTTTTAATTCTTTTGAGAAGATACAAGAAGGGGAATAGTTGGGTCAAATGGAATCTCTAGTTCTAGTTCCCTGAGAAATCTCCACACTGATTTCCATAGCGGTAATTGCACCAGACTACACTCCCACCAACAGTGCAGAAGTATTCCTTTTTCTCCACAGCCCCTCCAGCATTTGTTATTGGCTGATTTGTTGATAATAGCCATTCTTTCTAGGATGAGGTGGAATCTCAGGGTTGTTCTAATTTGCATCTCGCCAATGACCAGTGAGTGATGTTGAACATTTTTTTCATATGTCTATCTGCTGTTTGTACTTCTTCATCTGAGAAGCATCTATTCATTTCAGTTACCCACTTTTGGACTGGGTCTTTAAATTAGGGGGGAGGTCTGATTTTTTTCAGTTCTATATATATTCAAGATGTTAGCCCTTTGTCAGAGGAATAGCTGGCAAAATTTTTTTCCCACTCTGAGGGATGTCTCTTCACTCTGTTGGTAGTTTCTTTTGCTGTGCAAAAGCTTTTTAATAAGATCAGGTCCCAGTTGTTGATTCTTTGTGATATTTCCTGGGCAACTGGGGATTTGTTCATAAAGTCCTTGCCTACACCTATGTCTTCAAGAGTTCTACCTAGTCTATCTTCCAAAAGATTTAGTGTTTCTGTTTTGATATTTAGATCTTTGATCCACTTTGATTTTGGCTTAGTGCATGGGGAAAGATACGGGTCTAGTTTTAACCTTCGGCAAGTGGAGAGCCAGTTTTTCCAGGACCATTTATTAAAGAGGCTATCTTTCTTCCAGTGAGGTTGTTTGGCACCTTTGTCAAATATAAGGTGACTTAGAGTGTTTGGACATGTTTTTTCATCTTCTAATCTGTTCCATTGGTCATGGGGTCTGTTTTTGTGCCAGTACCATGCTGTTTTTTCTTTATACATTTTTATTTTATTTTGGCTTCCTAATGTTGCGGATTGTTCTGTAGAAATTTATGTGCGCTTTTATGCTATATTTTTGTGTGCTACTTCTGTCTGGTTTTGGTATCAAGATAATACTGACTCCATAAAGTCAGTTGGGAAATAATCTTTCCTTTTATGTTTTCTGGCAAAATGTGTAAAATTGTTGTTTGTTTTTTAAATGTTTAGTACAATTCTCCGATAATTCCATCCTAGCCTGCGAATTTATGTTATGAGAATTTAAAAATTAAAAAATCAATTATTTTGGACTTTTGGGTTATTTGCATTATATGTTTTGCTTTAGATGAGTTATAGTAGATTTTGGTTTTCAAAATATAGGGACTTTCTTCGAAGCTATTCAATGCAGAGAGACAATACTGCTTAATGATAGCCTTAATAAATGAACTATCTGAAATGGTATCTGTTTATTTTTGATACTAGCAGCTTGTAAATTCTCTTTAAATGTACAAACAGCTAATAAGCACATATTCTCAACATCATTAATAATGAAAGAATTGACAAATTAAAACTACAATATGATACCAATATGCAATTCTTAGAATGGCTAACATTTAAAAAAAAACTTAAATTCACATTTATTTGGTACAGATTTGAAACCAATTTGAGCTCTCAAACTCTTTTTTGTGTGAATATGAAGTGGTGCAATCATTTCGGAAAGCTACAAATTCCTTTAAAAGCTAAATATTTATCTATTCAGAAACTCAGCCATTTAACTGCTAGATATTTACCACAAAGAAATGAAAATATTTAATGAGTGAACAGAACAAGTACATGTATAGTAGCTTTACTCATACTATGGAAAAAAGAGAAATTAACAAGTGTTCATCAGCTGGTAAATGGACAAATAAAATATGGATGCTTCATACAAAAAAGTAATAAAAATAAATAAGCCATTGATACTAAGAATCTTAAAAGCTTGAGTATGGTGAGTAAAATAAGGACAAAATAAATATATTTATACTGGATGATTTGCATATATATAATTTAAATGTGCGAATTTGTGTTTACTATATATGTACGTACATATATGTCAGAAATATTTCTATGCCCACTTGGGGCAGGGTGATGGACATATTCTGCACCTTATTTGCTTCAGTGATTTCCCAGAAAGAAGGGTGCCTACTATAAATCAAATATTTTGAGACATGACTAAATTGTACATTTGTCTCCTGAAGTACAAACTGCTTATCTTCTATCCCCTACCACTGTGTGTGTAAAGGCATATGACAATGCTTGCAAAGGAATAAGCCAACTACTAAAGTGTGTGTTTTACTTAGAAAGAAGAATCTTCTTGTAATTGAAGTGTTAGAAGTGTTAATACAAAATTTTTAAAAGAATATACTATGTAAGCCATGTTGTTTGAATTGTTTTCATACAACACATATTCAAATTGAAATTTCAAATTGCAATATTAAAAATAGAAAGCAACATTGTTACTTTTCCCCCCTCAATCAAAGATAATCACTGTCAATATTATAGCATATGTTTTCTCACAATTATTCTGTCTTTTTCAAAAAGAAAACATCTTTTCTTATAAAATAGCATATGAGTTACTGTAAAAAATTTGAAGAATACACACTATTATTAGGAAGTAAATAAAAGGTCACCTACAATCTCATTACTGATAACTAGCATTTACATTTTTTCTCACTACTGAGACCTCTTTCATGTGTGCATGCACAAGTTATATATAATTTTACATCAAATGGCTTGTATTACACATGAGAATTTCATCACAGAACTCTCTTTTTAATATACATTAGTTCTTTTGAAATTTTTATCAATCTTATCCAGAGAGGAAATTGAAAGAAGTTGGAAATGTCTTTCACAAATGATGTATATTGTCTAAATTTTGCAACAGAGGAAAGTAGGCAACACATAATTAACTTTTGTTGCCTACTTAATTAAATTATGCAAGTCACATAATTAGTTACAACAAGAACCCAGAAAATTAGAGATGTGAAATATCAGGAAAGACATTATAGTAAGGGGGAAAAGGAGAAAGTCAACAGTAAATATAAAAGCGGTCATTTTTGATAGAGATAGTAGGTAACCAATAAATAGAAGGATTTATGAAAGTGTTTCAAACAAAAATGAATACCTTGCATATAGGGAGAACTAATGTCCTATTGTTGAATAGCAAATTATCACGCTTAGCTACTTAAAACACAATTATATGATCATAGCTTCTGTGCAGGGGTGAAGAATCTGGCCTTGGTTTAGCTGAGTCTAGTTCAGGTTTTGCAAGGTTGACATTAACATATCAGGACTGTCATCAGGAAGACTAGGGAAAACCTATTTTCAAGCTCATTCACTCAGCTTGCAGAATTCAGTTCCTTGCAGTAGAAATGGAAGAGCAACATTTACTTATAGGCTGTTAGATCCTAAAGACTGATTATGGATTCTGGCTATTTGGTCCTCTCCAAACATGGCAGGGATTTATCTAAAGGTAGAAGAGTTTCTGTTTCTTCCCGTCTTCTTTTTTCTTTTCATACCTTACACTTAAATGACCTTTTAAAGGGCTCATCTGATTAGTTCCACAAGGATAATCTTCTTTTTAATTAACCAAAATTTAATTTATTAGAACTTTTAATATGTCCGTGAAAATCTCTAGTCCTTTTTCATAGAATATTATCAAATTATAGAAGCAGTATTCCAAAATAATGACAATTTCCTCCTGACCTCAAAGGGAAGGAAAAATACAGAATTCAGATACTAGGGTGTGGGAGTCATGAGGATCAATTTAGAATTCTGCCCAACAAAGAAAAAACATGAAAGAGAAAGACAGTTCCCTCTACTAGGCTATAAAGAAGGGACATTAGAAATAATTGGAGTCAGATTCTGAAAGATGTTAATATTTAGAAAGAAAACAGAGATTGTTTCAACAGCTTCACCTAAATATAGGAGTTTAATGGATAAAAAGAAGTTTATACTATATAAATCATAAATGATTCCTTCATAGAATATCAAATAATTTTTAGATACATTTGTAAAACAAACTGCAAATAATTACCTTTAAAAGTGCTCTTTTTGGGCTGGGGATTTAGCTCAGTGATTAGAGTGCTTGCCTTGTAAGCACAAGGGCCTGAGTTCAATCCCGGGCACCACAAAAAAAAAAAGTCAAAAAAAAAAAAGTGCTCTTTTTTCACATCATAAATTTTAAAATTCCTAAATAAATACTAATAATCATTTTCGTTCCCCCAATTTCATGCCCTGTGAGCTAGGTAAAACATTTAACTTTTGTGTGTGTGTTTTGTTTATTTTTTTTTTGTTTGCTTGCTTTTTATTTTTACCAGTGTTCCTTTACCTACAAAGTAGTTAATAATGCTACTTTTTACCATACGGTATTGTTGTCAGGATTAAATAAATTCATTTCATAAATAATTCAAATGGTGGTTGTTATTTTCTAAATGACATGAAAGTACTTGCAATTACATTGTTACACAATTTTTAGAGTTCTTTTCATGTGTAAATAAGATTCAAGAGAATGTTATAGAGTGATTGCACAAATCATGGAATTAAATGAAGTAACTTGTTTAAAATCAGAGTTGAAATTCCCTTGCTAGACATGAATAGTTTATGATTTACTTCTTCCACCAGGAGTATTTGATGATACCTTAAGATAATAGCAGATAATTTTTATTGTGACTGCCACAGGCTAGATTTTCTCTTTCGATTAATCACTCACTCGGCTGAATAAATATTTAAGAAGGATAAACAAGCCAGATTATGTCCCAGACTATCAATCTGCTGCTTTCATGCAGAAAAGATAATTGACCAGTATAAAACTCTAATTACACAATATTTCATCTGCATAATCCATTGCAAATTTCTTCTTTATCAGGTCATTTAGAATTATGGAAGAGAATACTGACATTGGCTTTCACAAATAAGGCTTTTCACTAGATGTTCTTGTGTATTTTCTTTAAGTTTCAGTTAGATTCTTGCCTATCTGAAGTGTGATTTATAACTTATTTTTTGATATGTTAATTTCCCATCATTCTTCCCCCTTCCCTGTGCTTCATCAGGAATTTGTGGCAAACTTAATAATGGTGGCTTTGTTGATTACAAGCTAATTGTCTTTTTAATTAAAACCTTTATTTATGTTAATCAATATGTTCCATTACTGTGAATTCTTAAGTGTTTTACTGGGTATTTTTTTAAGACTATAGAACTCTTTAAATCCAGAAATAGTATAAATGTTGGATAGTACCATAAATTACATAATAATCCAGGTGTAATAAGAATGACATTTATTTACCAATAATCTTAAAAAATCAAAAAGCAAATAATACAGATGATGATTTTAATCCTCTGTCATTGAAGATTAGTAAAACTCTTTTTCTCATATAACAAAAAATAAGTGTTTGATGCAGCTAAGAAACAATTTTCACTTTGTGTGCTTCATAACAGATGTTTTGTAGTCCTATGGCAGCACCGTCTAGCGTAGAGTGCATCAGTGTGGCTGTTGGTGGATATCTGGGTCTGGCTCCAGTCCCCTGCTTGCAGTAGCTCAAATACAAGACATCAACTACATAGACTATGTTTCCGTGTCTGGGATATATATTTTTCCATTGTTGGCCTTTACTCTTAGCTTATTCCTGCACTTGCTTTATCCTATTCCAAAATCATATACTGAAGTAAAAAACAGTGCTTTCTGACCTAAACAATTATTCTGATCCTTCTCTTTTTAATTAACTTTGTTTAACACTCGCATCGATTTTTTTAACTATTACGATTATCGAGTAGTTATTTAAAAAGGACTGGGTCTACCAATGAATGATGCTTGTCTTCCCTGCAGATACTCAATAAATACTTCTTAAAAGAAAAACAAAATTGTTTCCCAAGAAAGATTTCCTTCATTTAAACCCTGATAATAAAAGCAGTAATATGCATTTTCTAAGCTTTTACTTTGAAGGGATGTCTCATTAAGGCTATCAGTCACAAAGAATTGCTTAATTGTGTAGTAGGATACATCCAAAATATCCACTTACATTTTCTTCAATTAACTTTTACTAGCTGATGTTTACCAGTAATTTAGTAAAATTAGGTGAAGGTTAAATTACTATAGTAATCAGAGGTGTATTTAAGTGGTAAAATATAGAGCAAGAATGACTTGGTCTTATAAATATGCATAGCAACACCATTGCCCTTAGGAAATAACATTAGCCCTCCCCACATAAGGCTAACAATAAATCTCCATGTGCTTTAGGATTTAGAACTCCATGATTTATATTCAGTCAATTAAATTAATTAGCTTTCCATAAACAATTTTTTTCTAAAACTATGCCATCTAAAGCTATACTACATTTATATATAATATTTCTCTATCTTTCTTGTTCTAATTTTTTAAAATTCATACCTAAACTTCTATCTCTTAATTAATTATTACTATCTGGACACTTCTCATTCAACAGTGCCCTTTGCTATTTTCTAGAATGAGATTATGTGCCTGTTCCCAGTATAACTCAGTTCTTTCGTGAGTTTTTTATTTATAGTAAAATTTTGCCATCTTCTAAAATACAAAATTTACTCACATTTCTCTCTATCCTCCAATTTTTCTGGTTGTTCCTTAAAACCTATTTTGTTCTACCACAGAACACATTTTTTTTCTCCATTTCATCTTCCAATATCTTCCAAAGACATTTGCTATTTTTCTTTCTAAACTAGCATTTATTAGAAACTATTTCAGAAATAATTCAGTAAATCTTCATTTTAAGACTTGTATAAAATACAAATCGATCTCAGAAAAGTAAAAATTGTATCTAGCCACATAATTTGAAAATCTTGAAATTGTTCATGAATAAACTCTTTTCTTTCATTAATCATAAACATACATAACAATATATTTAACAAATTACAATTTCTCCTCCTTTAGGGATACTGTTCTAATTTTTTTTCTTTTCCTCAGTAATTCTGCTTAAATAATCATATTTGGAGAGAGTTTTGTAATGTACAGACAGCCATATTATTTTTTCATTTTGATCATCTCTGCTTCTTACTCATATGTACAGACTGCTTATATTTAATGTAATTATTGATAGAATTATTGGTAAAAATTCTTTTGTATATAACATACCACTTTTTTCTTCTTTTGGTTATTTGAAGGGTTTTTTTAGTATTTTGTTTTTATTCACCTATTGTGATTTTGACTGTATCTCTTTATATACTTTTTTCTTCCAATTTTTCTAAGGATTACAAAATTCAGAGTGAGTATTTCACAGTCTAATAAACATGAATATTTTACTTCTTCAATGATAATGTAAGAATCTTATAGTCATATAAGACCACTGATATAATATTTGTCTTGTATATTACATACTTAGAATTCCAGCGCAACTTAAAATTTTTACTTTTGATGATAAGATAAATTTTAAAAACACAAGCAGAGAAGAGTAGTGTATTATATTTATTCTGGTACTTCCTTTTCTATTTTTTCTTTCTTCTGTCATTGTCTTTTAGCCTAAAGAACTTTCTTTAGCATTTTAAAGAAGATCTGCTTTATTCGAATTGTTTTAATTTTCCTCATCTGAGAATGTGATTAATTTACTGTTATTCTTAAAAATCTTATTGTTAAATGTAGAATTAAAAGTTTATAGTTCTTTTCTCCTGAACCCTTTAAAATACTCTGTCCTTCTGGACTGTACAATTTTTGTTGAGAACTATGCAATCCCTCAAATCATTGTTCTGCTATAGGAAATACATTCATTTTTTCGTACTTATTTTCATGATTTTGTCTTTGTAGTTTTCTCAGTTGATCATGATGTGTCTAGCCTTGCATTCTCATTCAGCCTCTGGAATTTCAAGTTTTGTGTTTTGCTAAGCTTGGCAAGTTTGGGGCCATTATTTCTTCAAATCAGAACACTGCACGTTCTCTACCTTGGGGACTACAATTAAATGGATGTTAGAACTTCTATTAGTGTCTCACTGGTAACTAAGATTTTTTTTTTTTTTTTGTTCAGATTGAATGATTTCTACTGTTCTCACTTCATGTTCAATGACATCTTCTTTTGCCATGTCTATTCCAATAACAAGTTCACCTAGTGAATTTCTGTTTATTATATTATTTGATTGTAAATTTCCATTTACTTCTTTTTTCATTATTTTTTTTCTTCGTTGAACATTTCATTTGACATTCACTGTAGTGGTGTTCCTGGTTTTTTACTTAATCGCATTTGTAACAGTTGCTCTGCAGTCTGCCAGATAATTACAGTATCAGTGTTAGGACAAGGTGGTCAGTCTTTCCAAAGGAAACAGAAGTATAGGAGAAGCTTCAGATGCCAAGTAATGTTAGGTTGTGACCTGGACATTTTAAGTATTATGAAGCATTTGAGTTTTGTTTAAATTTTATGGAAAATGCTATTCGGTTTGTTCAGATAATCTAAACCTATTTTAGGTTGTATCAACCCACCTTCAGTGAGGTCTGTGGCTTCAATGCCAGCTAACTTTTTAAAGTCTCTTTAGAGCTCTTCAAATTTGTTTTGGATGTGATCCATCTAACAGCCAGTCTGGGACTCCAAGATATTGTATCTCTTGAGTGGGGCTCTCGAATTCTTTGGTGTGTTGCTTAAAATCAATTCCAGATACGCATGATTGGAGATGAACTCCAGATTTCATTAACTTTAACATCTGCATCTCCGAGTTCATCCCTCTCTGTAGTCTCTGTTTCTCTGGGGCTCCTTTTTGCCCTCTTGGACAGAAACTCAGGAACTTTTAGTGGTGAGTGTAGTGGAAAGGAAGTTTTCCTTTCCACTATGTTTAAATACTTTTGGTTTGCCTTCCTTTAAAGATGCTCCCATATCAGAAACTGCTTCGGGTTTGGCAAGAAAGAACAGAGAAAAGTAATAAGAAAGAAAAAAGGAAGGAAGGAAAGAAAGAAAAGAAGAGAGGGTAGGAAGAGAAGAAAGCAACTAAGGGATTTCTGCACTTTCTTTTTAGTTGAGAATTTTCTTTCCAGAAACTCAGGCAAGGTAAAAGACTTTCATTAGACTCTGTGTTTCTACCCTCTGTTCTCATGTCTAGTTTCTTGATTTCAGTCTGGAGTGTTTACTTGAAAGAAATGAAAAAGTACCTGAAAATCTGGCATTCTTCCTTGATCTGTCTGCTGCAGGTTACTTTTTTTTTTTTTTTTTTTTTTTTTTTTTTTTTTTTTTTTTTTTTTTTTTTTTTTTGGGCAGGTTACTTTTGAACGCCCTCAATCACTCTACCACTCCATCAGATTTTCTTTTTCTGACAGGGTGAAGTCCACTTTGTGTTATTGAAAACAAGACCTCTCTGGATAGTTTTCCCCTCAAAATTCAATATAACTACATTGTCTTTCAACTGCCCAAAAGTTAGATCTTCTAAAATGACTTTGTGACCACACAAACCAGGAGGCCTTCACCTCCTTACTTAAGTGCCTTTTCAGACTGTTCCATCTTCTGTTTGTCTTGTTTTATTTTCCCATGTCTTTAATTGCTACATTATGATTTATCTACTTATTGTCAACTTTATCTCACCAGAATATAAATTTCATACAATCACTGTACAAGACAATGATTATACTCCTACACTATTCCCACTTATCTTCAGCCCTTGACATAGAATATGTGCTTAATAAATTTTCATTAATTCAAAATGAATGCCCTGATACATTTTCCTCACACATTATTTGATCTCAGGAATAATATTTTATGTTAGATAGGTATAAGAAATCAAATAAATGGCACACTGGGAAGAAAAATGTTTATCTGTTTTCGTTGCTTATCAATGAAAGATTGTATACAGGTAACAGAATGAACTTGATGAATACTTAGAAACTGATTTGAAATAGTTTCCAATAGTAACATTAAACTTATTAAATATTGCAATTTCATTAAAATACTATAAATGATATATTAAATAAAATATGATGTTAAATTTAATTATAATTTGATTACCAGTTGATCATAAGCACTTTTTTATTTCGTTGTGCATTGCTCAATGTTGCCTGTGCATTGTGCGAAGTCCTTTTAATGATGGTATTTTCACTCCGCACCTGTGCATTCTGTTGTCTGCTAAGATCTACCAGCAATGCTTTAAGGTTCTATGATAAAGGGAAATATTTATCAGCCAAGTGTAATAGAGTTACTTGTTAGTATCTTACCGCTATCCCTCAAGTGCTTCTTTTATTTGCTGTTACAGAAAAACTGCACCAGATCCTCACCTCTGATAATTGAACCCTTTTGCTGGCTTATCTAAAGTACTTGTGAACTCCTTCTATGTTACAATAACTCATTTCCCAGTATTCTCTGGCCATGATGCAAATGGACATGTAAAGGCCCATCACACAGGCAGCCAGATCTGCTGAGGAGCTTTACATTCTGGTGATAGTCCCAGCTCCAGTTAAAGTCATGTCTCTCATCCTTTCCTCCCTCTAGATCTTCTTCCCTGACACATGCCAACATGATAATAATTAAGAGTTAGCAAATTCAAAGAAACCATCATCCAAATATTCTACAGGAAATTCAGACATTAGACAGAAAAAAGTAAGATACTGTTATATACTGGATAAGATCAACTTATTCATCTTAATTTCAGGGTTTGTGAATAATTGGAGAAAATACGTTAACAATGAAGTAAGATATATATGTATAATTGTATATTTTAGAATAAGTTTCCTAGATTATTCTGAAAGGAATGAACTACACAAAATTTCCCTAAGCACCATTTATTAGGGAAATATTATGGGAATTTTTAAAGATTGCATTGCCATAATGTGTTAATTTTATAAATTGATACATGTTTTCTGGCGCTGAATTCAAACAAAAGTATGGAAAAGGGTACAGACATAAAAGAAGTTTATAGGCATTCAGTCTAAATTTGAAAATTACATTATGCAATAATCTGGTGCTCTATGAAGAAAGGTCAGAAAAAAAATAAAAGAATCTAGATGGGCATAGTAGAAGATCCCTGTAATCTCAACACTCAGGAGGCTGAGGCAGGATGATTACCAAAAGTTTGAGGCCAGCCTGAACTACATAAATAAACTTGTCTCAAAAATCAAAAAGGAAAAGTAAAGAATCTAGCACATTTTATTTTTGAAAAAGAAGACTTTATTTTTTACAATCTCTACATCATTGAATAGGAAGTCAATTAATTTGGGATTTATAGTAATAAATGAAATTTAGAAAAGAACCTAAGCATTTTATAGAAATATGTCTTATCAAGCCACTCTTCTTTTGGTGATATTATATATTATCACTTGGAAATACACAAAATGGAAATGTTATGCAAATTGCAGCAAAAAATGTGATAATATCTCTATATTGATGTTTAAAAGGTGGAGTTTTATAAACTATACCATAGGAATTTTTCAGTTTATTGGTATCCAACACTGGCAAAGAGTTGCAGTTGTTCAACATCAATTTACCACTCTCTGTCCAGTTTCTTTTCCTGTCTTCTCTGCCTTTTCATGTGTCTTATTTTTAGTATGTGTGACACAAGGCTACAGGGATTTTACTCTTTCTTCAGCAAGGTTTCTTTTTAGCTTGCAAAGTTTCCATTCAGCCCTAGGATTCATCACAAACCTATGAAGATAGCAATCCACACACTAGGCCCCTCAGGTGTTGAACACATTACTTCATCACTTCCTGACATAAACCTCACTGGCTCCCCTGTTCCCCAGAAGAACTGACCCAAATCAGCAGCTTGCAACAAGAATTGATAAATTTCTCATGTGAAAAAAGGGCTAGAAATTTTGAGATCATTTCTAGAGACTGATTTCCACAATGAAAGTTTAGTCTTAATCCTCCTTTTTATTCTTATAGGCCCCTTATGCTTTTATAAATATGACTTTACAATTTTTCCAGCATTTTTTAATTCTTACACTTAACTCCATTGACCTTCCACATTTCATTATATAATAGCTATAAGAGGATATTGGAGTTTATTCCTAATGATGCAGAACATTAATACTTTTTGGTAAAATTGAAATAAGCATCACTTTTATTTGACAATAACAACAAAAATAACTTGACAATTGAAATGTAATATTTGCAAATAAATTTTTTTAAAGTAAATTCTAAATTTACCAATTTATTTTCAGTGAACCAACATCATTCCTCACTTTTAAAAACAACCTTATTTTGGACCAAACATAGTTTTATAAAACATGATTGCATTTTGTTCAAAACAGAGAATAAGCATCAAAGTACATAAAAGGATAAATGATGACACTGAAAAAATACACTTGCATATATTTTTGTGCTGCTCAGTGCTAATTCCTGTCCCTTATATTTATTTGTCCCATGTTTCAAATACTAACATTATTTTCATTCAAATTTCTTTTTGTTTTCTTTAGTGCAAAAATGCATGAACATTCACATTATTTGAATATATATATATGTACATACATATACATATATAAAATTACCCCATAAAATATATGAATTACATAAGTGTAGGTGATCCACCTTTTCTCCTACCTTCCAACTATTACCATATCTAATAAATAACAATTGAGAAATGAGAAAATTAAAATTTGGTGAATGTCTACTTTTTTTTTTTTTTTTTGGTGCTGGGGATCGAACTCACGGCCTTGGGCTTGCAAGGCAAGCACTCTAACCGCTGAGCTAAATCCCCAGCCCCATACTTTTTTTTAAATGTAGTTGGAAACCTATGATCAAGTAATCTAAGTAACCATTCTCCACATTGCTAATAAAGATACAACTTCTATTTAAAACTAAATATGTTTGGTTTTTAAATCTGCTCTATGTGTACTCCATGCTACAAACATTCTATATATGTTTGGTGAAACAAAAATAGGAATAAATGATTTGGTAGAGCAAGAAAGGAAAATGTATTTACTATGCATTTTAGGATTATCTAGGATCTTTAACATACTGTTTATTTAATTTTCACATATATCCTGGGGCAGTATTTTTCCTATGGTATATATTAAGAGATAGAGGTTCAGAGAGATTTAATTATTTCTCCAAGAGCAGGATGTAGTTTGGGGTAATTCTTGGCTGAGCTACTTGCAGACTGTGCAAATCACCCTTCTAAAGGTAACACAATAGCTCATAATTTGAAATAAATTTTAGGAAGGCTAATCTTGAATACTGAAATGTTTTTTTCTCTTTGAATTGAATTACTCCATTTACTAAACCACTCTTCTACATAGTGTTAAGTTCCATTGCAAGTGTCTTTTCTTCTTTATTAATTTACCTAGGACATCTCTTCTGAGAGAAAAATAGAAACGCTTCACATAATTTTTAAACTGTCACACATCCCAAATAATGAAGCTGTTTTTGAAATTTTTCTTAGTTCCTTTTAAAAAATGTCTATAATTGTAAGGCCTGATTTGTTATCTTTTAGCAAAAATAGCAAAATTCAAAATGTTTCCCTTTCAGTCTTCTTAATTCCTCCTTAATATTTGGACTTCCGCATAATTTCCTAGAAAACTCTTTCCTGATACTGCTCTTTATATTAGAATAGATTCTAGATTACACACGTTGCCATTTGACAACATCTAAAGTCTAATTGTTTGGTGCCTTTCATGTCCAGAAGGCAATAAGACCCTTGAAGGCAGAGACTCTCTGCTTTGTTAACTACTCTTTCTCAAGTGAATCATTCAATTCATTCAGTGTAAAAAAGATTTTTTTTTTAAATATTGTTGACTTATTGATAAAACAATCCAATTACTGTCAGAGGTTTCTTTACATTCAAGGTATTTGACTCAAATATGTTTCTGTTTCTATGATTCTCTTGATTTTTTTCCAATTAAGATTAAACTATTATATGCCTGTATATTTTATATTCAGTGACTAGTAGAAAATTTTATTTTCAGTGACTAGTAGAATACAAACATTCAACTAATTTTTTCTAGCCATAGAACTTACGTGTTTATTTACAAAAGAACTTTAACCTACAGCTTTTCTTTCTTTTTCTTCAAAAGTCTGAAATAGACATACAGAATGATAAAAAAGACAACATAGGTATGGCATATTGCTAAATAGCCTAGGTGCTATAGTAATAGAGTGATTCATCACTCGATTTACCTAATCACTACTGTCCATTTATAGACAGATACATAGATTTTTGGGGTTTTTGCTGAGCTAAATAAAAATAAATTTTTCTCCCAAATAGCTGTACTGCTGCTTGGTGTAATTTCAAAACCCTTTGCTGATATAAACAAATGAAAATCACTTCTTTAATCATACTACCAAATCAAAGAGAGGACACAGATTTTTTTCCCTGAAACATAACAGATGAAAAATTTGTTTTGCAAAAAAATTTCAACCCTATACTTTAAACAGAAGCAAGGCATGACATCAATTTTATTACTTGGTGGAAAATGTTATTTTAGTTTTATACAGATTTTATATATTACTTTAATGTGTCATGATGAACAAATCAAAAGTTTTCTGTAAATGTCCTTTCATCATAGGGCTAATTACTCAAGTACACAGGCCTATGAAAGGTGATGAACTGTATTATTCAGTATTTATTCATTAATTCATTTGTTTATATATACACACACACATATATGATAGGTTATCATTATATAATAGGTACAATTCTATAGACTTCAGTTATAGAGGAAAATGGAACACTCCCAGAGAGAGTCCTAGGCAGGCACATATAGCTACACAATTTCTAAGACACAGGTCAAAACAAGAAAGAAGAGACTCATTCAGGAAGCAGGTGGGGAAGCTGCTATTCAAGGCAATAAAATACAGAATTTTGCAGGTTTTTTCCAGATTCTTGATCTGTGGTGGAACTTTTTTTTTCTATTTATTTTTTTTTTAGTTTTATTTACCAAGAATATGTATTGGTACATCATATACGTAATGAACACATTCATCATAATTTGTACCTGTACATGATATATCTTTGTTTCAAAGTGGCGCTTTCTTAACCATGGTTATAGTCCCTTCCCACTGGCTCACTGACTCAATTCCACAGTGTCTCCCTCAAAGAGATTGCAAATGCTATGTTTGATTCCGAACCCAGTATTGCCAAGAGATTGTCAAGTGATGTGCCACTAAATGAGATAATATACTATCCCAGGATGGAGACACCCGCAAGTCCCAAGCCAAAATGCCATGGAACATATGGCTGTTGCATCTGGTCAACCTTTGTTTGAAGCACAGAGATCCTTGAGTGGTTTGGGTAGGAGATGGTAGAGTGGTCCCCAAAGCTCAGATGGTGAATGAGTCGGATATGGAAGATCTATTGAGGATAATGGGGAAATGTTTGGAAGCAAGTGGCCTATGAGCCAAAGCTCTAAGACCCCTCTCCATGTTTGTTCTGAATCTTTCTCTACTTGGCTATCTCCCTCTCTCTCTCTTTTTCTTTCTCCCTCCCTCTCTCTCTCTCTCTCTCTCTTCCTCTCTCTGTCCCCATATTCTTACAAGTCTGTTTATACATTCAGATTGATTCAGATAGCAAATATTAAGAGTGCTGCTTATCTAATCCAAAAATTTACATTTGTGGGCTTGATAATATACTTACTAATGTTTTTAAAAAGCATTCTAGTTGGTTTTGAGACAGTTCCATTGACAATATTTGAGCAGGCTGATTATTCCAACAAAAGATAAAGAAAGAAAAAAAAAAGCCTCTTTTTATTTTTTTCTACTTGTCTTTTGTGGACTTTTCTCCCAGGAATCTAGAAATGCTGGACAAACTGATTAGGATTTGAGGATTCCAAGTCACAGGAATCTCTCTACATGTCTCCAAGGAAAAATAAGAATAGAAGATCATGAAAATTTTGCCTACAAACTCAGAACAGAGTTGAAGGGAGGAGAGTGGCAGAGGAAAAAATTAAGATATATCATGTAAAGGTAAAAAATTCCTAAGATGAATGAATGTGATCATTATGTATATCTAAAATGTACCAATAAAATCAATTAATAAAAACATTAGAATGTCCTGACATATAATAATAAACATCAAACTAGATATAATTCACGAATATACTTTAAAATGTGAAGTATTTTAATAATTTAGCTTTTAAATTACTATTTTAATGACACATGAAACTCAGATTAACCAGAACTGAAAGTAATTTTACATTTTTAATATTAAAGGAAATACAAAGAAATTGGAGGCACTAGGAAAGAAACCATTCAGAGACAGGTAATCTGGCTCTGGTCTCTGGGAATTAATCTAGTAAATAAATTTTAAAACTCTAATATCTATAAATTCATGAATTTATTATTCTAACTTTGAGATATAGACACAGTTACGCTCACTCTTTAATCACAGTATTTTAGCTTTACAGTACGTCAAACTGCTGAGATGAATTGTACAGCTATTTCAGAAATTTGTGGTGTAGTCTTTTTTTCTCTCCAGGGCACAATTCTTGATATTTAGCAATACCCATGAATATGGAAAATATGAATAAGAACACATGCAAACTATGTAACTCAACAACTTCATAGTATAAACTAGTATCAAACATTGGGAGAGACTGATTGGCAATGTATGGTGGCGATTTTATTTTGAACACCCACTTTGTGTCTGTCGAACTCAACAGATTGTTTTCATCAAGGATGTTGCAGCCAGCTAATTAGAAATGCATTATTTATAGAAACCTTATCCATTTTTACTCATAGAAAATTCTGTAACTGCTATTCTTAGCACACTTGATTCTAATACTTGGTAAAAGATTGGAAGCAGACAATATAAAATGAGTAACTCTAAAAGTTAACTCTCAAATATAGTCCTATCTGTATTTCAGCATTTCCAATAATAGAACTACACTGTAGTTCCCTCTTCCCCTGCTACTTATAACTCTTGCCTAAGGAGAGTGCTGCATGAAAAAAATGGGAAGGAATACATTAGCAAAGCAGCTATTTTGGTTTTATATATTTTATTTTAGAACATAAGTCAAAAATATTTAGTAGCATTAAAAGACCCAGGGAAGAATGTTCCTATCCAAGTTAATATGCTAGTTAAAAGTGTGTCATATAAATCAGAATGTGTAGGTAGAGAAAACACTGGACTCTGAGCCATGATGTTTAAAATATGACTTTCTACATTCATATCCTTTTTATATTTAAATTCATTTAGATAGGAAATCTGAAGACTCTTTGTTCTAAAGAAAATTCACAATGTGTAGCCTTATCAATCAGTAGGCATCTGGATCATGAGCTCTGGACTTAGCAAAGAAGACTCTTTGTTCTAAAGCAAATTCACAATGTGTAGCCTTATCAATCATCTGGATCATGAGCTCTGGACTTAGCAAATTCTCCAAAAAAAAAAAAAAAGTATCCCTACTTTCTAGCTGATGTATTTATTCAGACGGCTTTCATCTCCAGCTGCTTCTATTCCCTATGATATAATAAAGGTGGTCTCTATGATTTTATTGGTCTCTTTATTGTTATAAACATTTGCTATTCATTGTAACTTACAAGCTACCTAAGTCCAAGATTTCTGTCTACTTAAGATCTAGATATGATGGACTCAAATGCAATTTTTTTGCTCTATGACATTCCAGAATTATCACCAAATATTTCGAAGGGTCTGAAAGAATGAGGAAATTCATTCACAATGCTAAAACACATCCTTGGTTGATGTGCTTTCTTGCCACCTCTATATGGGATATTTCCCCGACATTATGTCAACATGGGCTTGAAAATGAGCTCACCCCCTGCTCTTGAGAAAAAACAACCCAAAACAATCCAAAATAAAATGACCACACACACACACACACACACACACACACACACACACACGAGTACACGAGTATGCGCACTGCTCTCACTCCAATAAATGAATTTGTTCATTAGATGACATCGAAGATTTGGGAAAAGATGAAAATGTGAATGTGGTTTCATAGGAAAAGAATCAACTTCAAATTAAATATTGGCAATGCTGCTTCATCGGTTGATGTGTTTTCTTGCCATCTGTATATGGAAGGCACACATGATAATTCTGGAATTGGAGAGAATAAAAAATTTACATTTGAGTCAATCATATCCAGTTCTCAAGTCAACAGAAAAATCTTGGATTTAGGTTACCTATAAGTTACAATGAATGGTAAATTCTTATAATATTGATGAGCCCAGTGAAATCAGAAAGACCGTCTCTCACCCCCAGAGGCCCATTAATTCTACCTTAAATTCTGTGGGCTGAAATTCACAGGATTATTTCATGCTTCTCTTTTCTCTTCTTTAGTGTTTGTTTTTGTTTATATCTTTCCTAAGAGATAGTGAAATATCTCATTTTATTTTTCTTTTCCTTATCTCCTGCCTGAGGCAGGGAAGCCCCAGGGCCCAAACTCTAGGTTCTGACAAAGGGTCATAAAATCCTTCCCCAGCTCCTTAGAAATGGTAATGAAATAGTAATGGCTGACCCAGCCTGACTCTGGTCGCCTGCTTTTAGCTTCAAACCCCCTCATTCTGTTACCCGGAGACTAGAGATAGGACTTGGCTTTCTGCTTCTGTAAGCCCGCCCACACATGGCAAAAAAACGAAACCAAACTTCCTATATAAACCCAGGGACTCCAGTGCTTGGCCTGGGTTTTGGAGTGAAAACAAAAAACAAAAAACTCTCCTTGGTCCATCGACGTGAATAAACCTCAGTTCTCCAATTTTCTGAGTGGTGCTTGAAATCTCACACAGCTGTAACACTGATAACACTGATCTGTAACACTGATAGCACTGAGCTGTAACACTGGTGACACTGAGCTGTAACACCAGTGACACTGAGCTATAACACCTTTTTTGCCACAACATGCCCACATAAATCCAGTGATCCGTCTTCTTTACCTCCACTCCATCCAAGAAATCTGTTGCTAGCATTAAATGGTCATATTTTCCCCTAGTATTTAAGTGCCTCGAACTCTGCAGGAACATGGGGCACATTAGCATTTTCGAGGTAGAAATTGCTGTGAACCAGCACTGCAGCGGAGAGCAAGGACCAGGATTGAACGAGTGATGAAGACACAGACACAAGTTCTCTGGGATTCCCACTCAGGGCTGGAACTACTTTATTTCTTACAGAGTTGATTTTATAGGGTAGCAGCATGTGTGCTCAGTATATACTCACATGTCTATCTGCCTAACATGGCTAATTAAGTTTAACTTCAGTTCTC
>PVJO010016913.1:0-40653 GCA_004026905.1 Hystrix cristata
AAAATCAAAAAAAAAAAAAAAAAGAAAAAAAATTGGGGTTTCTAAACGTGGCTGATGATCAAGAAGCTGTGGAGATTTCAGGTAGCTGGGGCTGGGAGGGTGAGATGACTTGGGAATCTGTGAGGGGTATGCTCAAGATGCAGGAATGTTGCTTCCTTGCTCACTTTGCTGTATTGATTCAAACCAGGCCAAGTAAAATAAACAACTTTGAAATAGTTATGTGGGCAACAGATGTTGTTTAATGAAATGAAGTTTGGTTTGTAACAGTGATTTGTGGATTAAAAGTAAAAATGCTTATTAAATTTGAGATATATACGTGTGTGTATATATATACGTATATATGTGTGTGTGTATATATATATATATACGTGTGTGTATATATATATTGTGTGTGTGTGTGTATATATATATATATGAAGTTTGTTTTAAAAAATTTAGTAATGCATTAAAAGTTTGGGTTTTGGGGGCGTTGGGTTTGTTTTTAAGCCAGACAGAATATTTATCTTGATGGGAAGGTACAGAAGGAGAGTGATTGTATATTTAAATGTGGAGACAGTGCACAATGAATACTCTTCATTTGTGATTACGACTCAGACCACCCATACTGTAGACTTGAATTCTCTTAGTGGAATGTTAGATGAATTACTTATGATTTATGGGTTCAGGTATTTTTCTTAAAATTAAAATTTATAAAAGTTAATTTATTGTCCTTGTAAAAACTTAAACCATAGAAAAGGTAGAAGTCTTATGTAACTACATTCTTGGTGCCTCTGGGAGGCCGTAATTGTTGCAGGGTTCTGAGCATCTACCCAGACCATTTCCTACCAGTCAGATTGACCAAAGAAAATACATACCATTGTGGAGTTTTTTTTTTTTTTTTAATTAATGGAATACTTTGCTTTTTAACTTGTTTTTTCCATATAACACATCTTGGAACATTTTCATGTAGAATTCTTGTACATTCTGTGTATACTGGTTGTAGAGCTGTGCTGTGGTGCCTCATCTGTGGGATACGTTCCAAGACCTCCAGTGGATGCCCCAACCCGCACCTAGGGTGCTATACACTGTTTTTTCCAATGCATGCATACCTGTGATAAAGTTTAATTTATAAATTAGACAGAGTAAGAAATTAACAATGGCCAGTTTCTTGCTCCCAAACTGTTTGTCAGTCTGTGTAACCATGCCTTACTTGGAGTGATGTCACTTGTCCCCAAGGCTTGTCGTCTCAGTGCTTCTGGTGGAACATGTTTCCTGTTTATGTCTTATACGTGCAAATTTCATACCTTTTCCATCTTAACCAAGCAATTAAGATTCACAAATTTTTTCCTTCACAATTTCACAGAAGATTTGTTCTTACTGTAGGTCTTAGCAATTTAAGCCTATGGCTTTTTTCTTTTTTTCCTTCCTTTCTTTTTTTTTTTTTTTTTGGTGCTGGGGCTTGAACTCAGGGCCTGTAGGGCAAGCACTATAACCACTGAGCTAAATCCCCAGCCATATGGCTTTTTCTTAAGTCAGAGGGACTTTTACCTTTTCACTTAAAGTAAGCATGTTACAACTTCTCTTTGGCATATTCAAATTGCCAGCATCGCTGCTTAATTCCATTTATTTTTGTATTTATTTTGGCTTTTCGAGGCAGGGTCTTGGTATGTAGTTCAGGCTGTCCTTGAACTCACTACGTAGCCCAGACTGTCCTTGAACTCATGACAATCATCCTGCCTCAACTTCCCTAGTGCTGGGATTACAGGTGTGCACCACCACGCCTGTCTAGCATCACTACTTTTGCACCCTGGGGTCATTATGAAGTAAAATAAGGGTTATTTGACCACAAGTACTGTGACAGTGAATCTAATACCCAAGATGACTGGTAAGTGATTAATGGGCGAGTAAGTGGGTAGTGTATACAGCGAGGGTACTCTGGACAGAGGGATGATACACTTCTTGTTCCTTCTCCTGACGGCACACACTTTCATCAAGCTCTCAGAATGCCATGTAATTTAAAAGTTTGGTTGTTTACTCAGGAAATTTTCCACTTAGTATTTTCAAACTGCAGCTGGCCATTGGTGTCTAAAACCACTGAAAGCAAAACTATGCACAAGAGTACTATACTGTTTTTAGCCATTTCCTACTGATGAAAAAAGGTATTTCCCAGTGTTTCCTATCCAGTGGTGCATCCTTGTACATGTGTGCTGTGCTTAGAGGAACTGGGAGTGGACAATTCAGTTTTTACCAAACCCTACTGGACCACCTTCCAGCCTAGGTGGTAGAGGTGAGGCAGGCACTTGCAAGAATTTACTGGACTTTGTAGATCTCATAAAGATTTGAGTCAAGGCAGAGTAACAAAGCATATATCAATTTTTTCTTTTATTCTCATAAGTCCGAAGATTATTTTTGGGCGGGCCATGCAGACCCTAATTGTCTGAAGGCCCAGTGATTAAAAGTCTGAATTAGGTTAGTGATATGAAAGGGATTAACAGATCATGGTCATTAGAATAATTGTGTCAAAAGATTAAGAGTAAACTTAATTTGATGTTTTATATTTTCTTTCTTTGGTGCTTGCCTTTCTTATGTCTTAGAAATTTTAGGTTTTATGTTTCACAATTTTTATTGTATGTTTGCCCAATTTGACTTTAAAATAACATCAAAAGTGCCAAGAATTTCAAAGAAACTCTTCATTACAAAGCATCAACTACTTACTATCTCCATAAACTCTCAGTATTTGTGTCAGTTACCTAAGTATCTGATAAATGCATGCATCCCCCCTGCGAAAGGGGGTCAGCGCCCATTGGCATGTATTAGCTCTAGAATAGTATTTGTCAGTATAAAAGATAATTTGTCAGTATAAAAAGTAATTTTCAGGGTTTTTTCTGGGGGGTATTTGGAATTGAACCCAAGGTTACATCCCCAGACCTTTTTACAATTTTTTATTTTGAGTCAGGGTTCCTACTAAGTTACTTTAGCTGACCTTGAATTTGTCATCTTCCTGCCTCAGCCTTCTGAGTTTCTGGGATTACAAGTTGGCACCACCACGCCTGGTTTAATTTTCAAGTTGTTAGGAGAAGTATTAGTTGACTATCTTCTACCTCAAAACCGTGGACTGAGAAGGGGAGGGATAACAAAAATTCATCAACATGAAAGGTATTAATGCTTCCGCCTAGTTTACATTTTTACGTGGTCTTTTCCCATGTATTTACATAGTCCACACCATGTACCTTTTGTGTGTATGTGTGAATGTATTTTCCTGTACAAATATGCCAGGCTTTACTTAAGCATTCCTCTACTGTTGAACAGCTAAATTGCTTTTATTTATTTATTTTTTTGTCTATGGTAAATAAAGCTCAGGAAAGATACTTACACAAAGTGTTGTTTACTTGCAGCTAGTATCTCCGTTTTGTTGCTCAAAATAAGATTTCTGGGTTTCTTAGTATATGTTGCAGAGAGACTGTGAGGGTTAGCAAGGAACAGGGAGACCTAACTCTTAAGGCTGCCTGGGTCCCTCTTTTCTCCCACGTGGATCAGGTTTTTAACATTTTACTTATTAGTGTTTTGGCATAGCTGTTGTGAGATTTGTGCCTTCCAGTTTTGCTGGTGTGAGTGTGTGTCTGTGTGAATGAGTTAGTTGTACTGTTAATTCTACTTTGAAGCCTCACCAGTGTGTTAGTGTTCTTTCTCATTATGCTTAATCACTTTTTTGTCTGAAAGTTAAGTAATAGTGTAGTTGGCATCACTAAAGTAGAAAAATTCTTTTCCTTAGCCAAAAGATCTCTTAGACAAGAACTAGAAAAGGGTGCGTGGGCCAGGAGTGGGGGGTAGCTCAGAGGTAGAGTACACGTGGAAGGCCTTGGGTTCTCTTCCTAGCACACAGAGAGTGAGAGAGAGAATGAACCAATATGTATATGAATTTTAAAATCTCATTTTGAAAAAAGGTAAAGTTCTCAGCAACCCCAGAAATGGGCAACATGTCTATCAGTGGAGAAGAATCTGCCATAAAGTGAAACAAAGCTTCCTGAGTACGAGTAGATTTAAAGACATGTAATATGCACTCCTTGGTAAGGAAACTCACAGTGAAAGGGGTCTTTGAGCTTGTGTGGGTTCTCGGTGATCCTGTGGAAGCCGCGGTGCCCAGACAAGTGCCGAGATGGGCAGGTGCACATTCCTAGGTCCCTGGTGACTTGTGGAGAACCTGTTGGGGCTGTATGGTTAGATGGTTCTTACATTATAGCTTGTAAGACCCTAATTAAGTGGTGATCCCTGTATTACTAGCTACCCGATAGGCTCTTATACAGAGTGGTCTACAAGTGTGTTCGGTATTCAAGAGGTAATAATTTGCTTGTTAAAACTACACATCAAGTTGCTTTGTTTGGGATTTTTATTAAGTCATGCATCCCCTGATGCACAAGTCTTTATTGGTTTACAGAGCCTGTGCTTATTTTATATTGTACTGGTGGGAGTTGAGGCTCACTCTGACTTGGGGCTGTGAGTCAGAGTGCAAGTCAGAGTTTTTGTCATTTTAAAAATAATATCACTGAAATATAATTCACCCACTTACAGTGTGTAGTTTCATGTGTTTTGTTTGTTTGTTGGTTTTTTTAGGTAGCTTCTGTGGGCTTGTGATGGTAGCTTAGGATGGCTTGTGTAACCATCAGTACAATAAATTTTGGGACATCTATATCACCTGAGAGTGAAATTCTATTAGCATTTACTGCCCATGTCTCCCTGGACCCCCCCAGCCCTTAAGCAACCACTAGTCTGCTTTCAGTCTCTATAGATTTGACTGTTCTGGGCATTTTATATTAATGGAACCATACGACACGCGGCCTTCTGTGTCTGCCATCTTTCACTTAAAATAGTGTTTTTATCTGTGTAGTATGTATCAGTACTTTGTCCTTTATGAAGCCGAATAATACTCTGTTGTCTATATATGTTGCATTTGGTCTATCCATTTATCAGCTGATGAAAATTTAGATTTCAAATTTTGACTGTTGTGTATAATGTTGCTATGAACATTAATGTTTAAGTTTTTGTGTGAGCATACATTTTCAATTCTTTTGGGTAGATACCTGGGAGTAGTCATGCTGTGGGTTGTTAGTGCCATTTTGAGCCCAGTGTTTTCACACATTTCCTGTATTTATGTGGAAATAGTGTTTTGGCTAAAAAAAAGACTTAGGCACATGCCACACTCTGAGTGTGTGAGGGAGAGGTAGACACATGTAGAGGTAGAGAGGATGGCTTCTAGGGTTATCTTCACCCTGGTGACTAGTGTGACTGGACGGTAATAAGCTCCAAGTTGTAGCTGTCTACTAGTTCCTGGCTTGTGTAGGAATTTTTGAACTTTATTAATGACAGTTTTCAGTTATAGCACGTATAGTAAGTCATTATCAACCAACATTATCTGTACTACTAGTCTGATAGGAATTTACTTGTATATCAGTGCTGTGGCTATTAAACATTAATTTTAATTGGAATGAATGTTTATTTTACTTGCAAATTTGGAGGCAAACAAATTGTACCAATTATTGGTCTTAGAGTGGGAGCTAGGTATGGCTAGTGAATGGTGATTGGCAATTCTGGTTTGGGTAGGAGGGCAGGGAAGTCCTAGGTGTTTTTTTTTTTGGTTTTTTTTTGGTGGTGGTACTGGGGATAGAACCCACGGCCTTCATACTGAATTACATTCCCAGCCAGTATGTTGAGACACATTCTTACTAAGTCTCTTAAGTGCCCAGGCTGGGCTTGAATTTGGGATCCTCCTGCTTCAGCCTCCCAGAATCCTGGGCCAGTAGGCCTGTGCCACCAGGGTGGGCTTCCTACGTGCTTTTGATAATATGCTCTGGTATGTTGCCCTGTGTCAGCAAACTGTCTCTTCATTCATTGTATAGAATGGCTATGGAATTTTTAATTAAACTTTTGATTTTTAATCATTTCAAATTTTATTAAGTATTTCAAACGTAGAGAGGCTGGAAAGTAACATAGTGAACCTAAGCACCTGCCATTTGATTTTACAAATTTGAATCCCCTGCCTCCTTTTCATTAAGAGGGCAGTTTTTATTTTATTTTATTTATTATCATTATCATTATTATTATTAGTATTAGTATTTTGTATTTTTTTTGTGACAAGGTCTCACTATGTAGTACAGGCTGGCCTTAAACTCACTAGGTAGCCCAGTCCGACCTCAAACTCATGGTTACCTCCCACCTCACAGCCTCCCAGGTACTGGTTTTATAGGCATGTACCACTACGCCCATATCCATGTCTTTTTTATGATTATTAATATTTTGCTGTGTGTATTTGTACTGCATTTTGTTTCTCCATTTGTTCTTTTTTTTTTTTTTTTTTTTTTTTTTTTTTTTTTTTTTTTTTTTTTTTCTTTTTTTTGTGGGGCTGGGTTTCAAACTCAGGGCCTTGTGCTTCCTAGGCGAACACTCTAACCACTGAGCTAAATCTCCAGCCCCCTCCATTTGTTCTTGATGGACATTTGGGTTGTTCCCACCTTTTGACTATTGTGGAAAACGCTGCCATGAACATAGATATGCAAGTATTTGTTTGAGTTCTTGCTTTTAGTTCTTTTTGGTTTATATCTAGCACGGAATTGCTGGATCATGTGGTAATTCTCTTTTTAACGTCTCAATTTTTATTTTGTTGATTGAAAATCTTAGTTTATCCTGGGTATGGTGGCCCAGTCCTGTAATCCCAGCACTCTTAGGAAGCTGAGACAGGAGGATCACAAATTTGAGCCCAGCTCAGGCAATTCAGCCACTTAGAGAGACCCTGTCTCAAAACAAAAGAGGATTGCAGGTGTAGCTCAGTGCGAAGGCCCAGGTTTCAATCCCTAGTATCCCAACAAAATAAAAAAATAAAACACAATTTTTTGACATGGGGTCTTGCTGTAGCACCCAAAATGACCTCAAACGCTTGATATTTCTATTTTAGTCTCTTGTGTAGCTGGGATTATGGGTGTGTGCCAGTGAGCCTGTCATGTGTTTAACTTTTTGAAGAATTTCCCAACTATTTTCCACCATGGCTAAATCATTTTCAATTCCTACTAGCAATGTTTGAGGGTCCCAGTTTCTCCCCATCCTCACCAACATTTATCTTTTTTTTAAACAATGTAGCCCCCCTAGTAGGTATGAAGTAATGATGATATCTTATTGTGGTTTTAATTTTTCTCTAATGACTAATGTTGTTGAGTATCTTTTTATGTGCTCTTTGGATGCTTTCTTTGGAGAAATATCTATTTAAATCCTTTGATAGTTTATGAATTGAGTTTTCATTGTTGTCATTGAGTCATAGGAGTTCTGAATATTATCCCCCTACCAGATATGTGATTTACACATGTTTCCTGTCAGTCTGTGGGTTATCTTTTCACTCTCTTGGCAGTATCCTTTAGTGTACAAATATTTCAGTTTTAATCAAGTCTTGCTGTGTGTGTGACTGGTGGTGCAGACCTGGGGAACCCTTCATCGTTCACCCCTAGCCAGACATGCCCTAGCAGCACATGTGGGCTGGGCAGTCCCTGGGCAGTCCTGTTTCCAAGGAAGCACCTGAATGGTCCAGAACAGGCTTGTGTTACTGATTTTTAGTATACTTTGAAATGAAAACACACAATTTGAAAATTCTCATAGAGGAGTTATGTACCTAAAGTGTCTGTGGACCAGTTTGGGACACTTTTCTCAAGGTTGAGAAGTGTTGCTTTATTTCTTGTGCATTTCCCTCCAGGGTGACACAGTAAAGGTAGAGATGCTGATGTTCTAGTTTAGCCAGAAGAGCTTTGTCTTCCCCTTTGCTTTTTCCATCGTAGCCTTTTGCAGGGCATCTCATAGTACCTGCTTGTGATGATGCTGGATAGGACTCCTGAACCGCAGCAGGTTATCCATCATTTCCAGGATTCCATTGTAATGTCAGCTTTTCTCATTCCTTATTTTTATGGCTTATATCTTACTGCTTTCTCCATAGACTATAACCAAATTAAAAGCTTGTGTTCTTAGTCTTAGATGTGATGTTTGTGTTTAAAAAATAATTTTACTGCCAAACTTGGCATTTTCTACATTAGTAGAAATAATTTTACTGCCAAAGTTGGCATTTTCTACATTTTCTACATTAGTTTTGTTTTATGTGGTTTACATGACCTGGAGAACATTGTCTTCTCACAGTTAAGTTCTCAACTGAGTTGTCCTTATTTAAAGTATAAGACTGTGCCAATTTGATTTTCAAATATTGGAAATGAGTTATACTAAGATAAAGCTCTGAAGAAAAAACCTCGATGTTTCTTTGACTGTAAATGCTTTTGGCACTTGTTTTTACTCAAAGATAGCTTCTTCCTTATACTTTTTTGAGGAAAGAACCTCTCCACTCTTCAGATAAATCTGGAGGCAAATGGCTAAAGCATGAATTGGGGCTTTGGGGTGTCTCCTGTGAATCACACTCTCTCTGGAGTGTGTGTGTGTGTGTGTGTGTGTGTGTGTGTGTGTGTGTGTATGTGTGTTCGCAGGGTACTGGGGGATAGAACCTTGGAGTGCTTTACTACTGAGCTACATCCCAGCCTTTTTTAAAATTTTTTTTTATTTTTTAAAATTTTTATCTTGAGACAAGGTCTCACCAAATTGTCCTGGAAAGACTCGAACTTGTGATCCTCATGCCTTACCTTCCCTCAGTGCTGGGAGTGCAGCTGGGAGAAACACACTCAGCTGTGGTGTGCTTCTCATTGTTGTGAACTCCTTATACAACACCCCAAATCAAACCATTGTTTATTTTGTATATAGGATGTGAAGTATGCCTTAATCTAATTACAGGATATGATTCAGCATATGTATTAAAATATAATGTTTTTCTAAATTTGTATCAAGGAATAACCAGATAATCAAATTATTGAGCAAATGATTTTTGTTTTATTTCTTTTCATGAAACTAGGAGCATCATGTGAAATAATATACTACTATGATCATGCGTAGGTAGGACTTAGTTCTTGAGTGTTGTCACTGCTGATTAGCACCATGATATCTAAGTGAACAGTTAGCTGACTTTCTAAAAAGAATGTTATTTTTAAAATACTTTCTGTAGTAGTAAAATATTTGCCACTGTAGTAATAAAATTTGCTACTGTGTCTAGTTTATTGGCGTTAAGTACAGTCACAGTATTGTGCAACCATGACCACTGTCTAGTTCCAGAACATTTTATCCCCAGGTGGAAAACCCGTATCCATTGAGTAGTGATTCTCCACACCCTTCCCCTGCCCCTGGCAGTCAGTGATCTCCTTTCCGTATCTGTGGATTTGCCTATTCTGCATACTTCATGTGTATAGAGTCATACAATATGTGATCTCTTGTGTCTAGCGTCTATTCCTTAGCACAGTGTTTTCAAGGTTTATCCATGTTACAGCATGTATCAGTACTTCATTCCTTTTTGCGGGAGTGCTGAGGATCGAGTTCAGGGACTTGCTTGTTAGGCAAGTGCTCTACTGCTAGAGCTAACTCCCCAACCCCGGTACTTCATTCCTTTTTATATATCTGCTATATGAATATACCACATTTTGTTGAAGAAAATTCTTTTGATTAGCTACATTTAAAAAAGTTGTCATAAAACACATAACATAAAATTTATCATCTTAATCATTTTGCAAATGCACAGTTTGGTGCATTAAGTACATTCACATTGTTGTCACTGCCGTCCATCTCCAGGACTTTATATTTTCCCCAGTCTACACTCTGTATCCATTAAACGTATGCTTCCCTTTTTCCCTTCTACCCAGCCCCTGACAGCAACCACTGAACATTCTCTCTGTGATAAAAGAGATTTGAGTACTCCAGGGACCTCATGTGAATATAAGCAAACAGTATTTGTCCTTTCGTGACTAGCTTATTTCACTTAACATAATGTCCTCAATGTTTGTCCATGTTATAGTGTATGTCAGAATTTCTTTCCTTTTTAAGCTGAACAATATTTGTGTGTGTGTGTGTGTGTGTGTGTGTGTGTGTGTGTGTGTGTGTTGTTAATGAGGATTGAACTCGGATATTACAAATGCTCCACCACTGAGTTACATCCCCAGCCCTTTCACACATGTACTGATAAACTAAAAAATATAAATGGGAGGATGGAGTGAAGGGGCAAAAGGGATGAAAAAAGAATTAAGATGTGTTGTGTTATGTACATTTACAACCCCCCCAGAAATCTAATCATTATGTACTGCAAATATGTATCAATAAAAATAAAAGGCTTTCAAAGAATAAAAAAAAATTCAGTTTGAAATAGGGTCTTACAGAATTGCCCAGGGTGGCCTTGAACTTGTAATTCTGTTTCCTTAAACTCCTGAGAACCTGGAATTACAGGTGTGTGCCACTGCTCCTGACTGTGTTTGTTCATCACATTGTATTTCTCCTTTCATCCTTCTATGGCTGCTTAAGTGGCTCCACTTCTTGGCTGCTGTGAACATGTGTGTACAGGTATCTGTATCTTCTGGGATGTATCCAGAAGTAGACTTCCTGGATCATATCATATGGCAGTTCTATGTCTTTCTTTTGGGGAACTGCTGCACTGTTTCCACAGTGGCTGAACCATTTTACAGTCCCATCAGCAATGCACAAAGATTCCAGTTTTGCCATGTCCTTGCCAACGCTTACTTGTTTCTGCTTTTTAAAATAGGAGCCATCCAAATGACTACTTTTAAAATATATTTGAATTTTTAATGTAGGACTAAACATTTAGCAGTTAACACTAAGCTTTTAAAAATACCAATAATAAGTATGACCTTCTTAATCCTTTGATATGAACTGGGATGGGAATGTGGGAGATGTTGAGACATTTGTTGCTATAGTACCTAGAAAAACAGATTGACGGGGTTGGGGATTTAGCTCAGTGGTAGAGTGCTGGATCCCCAGCACCCCACCCCCTACTGCAAAAAAAAAAAAAAAGGTTGAGCATGTAGCTGAGTGGTAGAGTGCTTGCCTCACATGCAGGAGGCTGTGAGTACAGTCCCTGGAACCACAGAAAACCAAAAAATTTCTGCTGTGACTTTTTTTTCCCATGGGCAAATTTCCACAATTTTGATTGGTAAACTCTAAAATGTATTGATATAAATATTGAACAATGCTGTGACTTTCTTAACACCTAAATAATATACATGGTAATATAAAGAAATGTGTCAAGTTACTCCTTTTTCTTCTTCTTCTTCTTTTTTTTTTGGTGTTACCGAGGGTTGAACCCAAACGAGCAAAAAAAAAAGTGACAAAGTTTATTCTGGAAAGTAAAACTGAAGAGTTGGGGAGAAACTGGTTCTGTAGAGTGAGCTTGGGCCAAGGAAAGAGAAAAAGAGAGGGGCTGGGGATTTAGCTCAAGTGGTAGAGCACGTGCTTAGCAAGTGCAAGGCCCTGAGTTCAATCCCCAGCACCAAAAAAAAAAAAAAAAAAAAAAAGAAAGAAAGAAAAAGAGAGTAAAAGCAAAATTAAAAGTACACGCTATGTCTGGGAGACCCAGCATAGGCTATCGTGGAAAGTTTTAGCCTCATTCCTCTTGGATATGTTATGGGACTTATGTGTAAGCAGGGGTCAGTAGAGTAGACTTTGCTGTGCAGATAGTAATGTGTTATTAAGCTCATGCAAAAGCAGCCGTTGACAGTATATGAATGAATGAGGATCTTTTCCAGTAAAATAATTTATGTGCACTTTAATTTCAATCATGTATAATTTTCATATGTCCCCAGTATAATTTTTCTTTTGACTTCTTTTCCACCATTCAAAAGTATAGTCACTCTTACCAGGTGGGCTGTGTAAAAATTGGCTGGGTTTGGCCTTTCAGGTATTGTTCGCTGATCTCTGGTATGGGGGTGATAAGGGACTATGTGATATTTGGATTATTTGTTGAAACACATTAGAGTTAACTTTTTGCTTCAGCAAAGGGCCAAAGGCTAAAAGAGTCAGGCTGGTGGCACAGAGTGACAAGCCTAGTGTAGCAGACCCTGGAGTTTCAGACGGGATATGCACCTGACGTAACAGAGATTAAGTGATTGGACCAAGGCCTGGCACACTGTCAGTATGGTATCACTTTCTATAAGTGTCTGTGGGAAAGTAGGTAAGGAGCAGAAGGAGTGAAGGGCTGTTTGAAAGGACAAGACGGATGGCTGGTTGCCACATATTAAGTTACTGCTGTTTTGGTGGACCCGTCTTAGAGATATGACTATCATACTCTCTCATCGCCTTTGTGCATGTGTGAACTCTGAAGAGCTGTGGCTGAACCTGAGGGTCAGGTGGGGACTTGAGCGTGCATCAAGTGCCAGGCCCTAGGCTGGTGCCTGGCAGAGCTGTAGAGAGGGTACCAGTGTCCCTCTTTTACGGGCACAGGGATAGAGAATGAGGAAAGTGGTGTCTCAGTGTGTTGTGCTGCTGTAGTGGAATACTGGGTGATTTACCAAGAGCAGCTGAAGTGAAAGGCCGCATACCCGGGGAGGGCCTTCTTGCAGTGTCCTCAGATGTTGGGAGGGGCAAGGACTAGAGAGCGAGAGGTCTTGTCTTCTGAGCCCTCACCAGAGTTGTCTTTAGTGGCCCAGCACAGCATGTGTGCCATTTGCTGGCCTGCTGTTACGCATTCTTCTTGCCTCTGCCCATTACTCAGTTCCAAAGCTGCTTCTGCATTTCCAGGATCTCTTATAACAACTCTGCTCTCAGTACCAGAATCCCCAACCTCAATGTAGCATGTTTTTCTCATTAAAATCTCAGCATATAGAAAGGAAAGTTTTACAATACTTATATTGTTCATTTTCTATTAGTAAAATAAAATGAAGCAATTATACAATCTCTTGAAAAATCAGTGTTCATGTGTTTTCTAAAATTGTGTATGTGTAGTTTAAATAGCATGTGATTTCTCTTAAATGAGAAACCCAAACTATAAATAAAGAGCAAAGTAAAGGATAGATAACAGGAAGTAGGGAAATTTTTTTCAAATGGGAAGGGGAACAAGAGATGGAGAGGGAAGGGAAGGAAGGGAAAATGGGTTAAAAGAGTAAGAGAAAATCTAAGAAAAAATGGAAATAGAGCTTTTCTTAAACGGGAAGGGGATCAGGAGTTGGAGGGAATAAGGAGCAATGGGAGGGGAAGTGGACAAAAAAGAATTAAGATGTATTATGTACATTGACAAACTCCCCGCGATGAATGCAGTCATTATTACTACAAACATGTATTAATAAAAAAAATATAGTTTTAAAAATCCTATATTATTTGAATTAAGATCTATAGTATATAACAATTAGATAATAGAGCTACTTAACTTCACATGATGGATATTTTTAATAAGCTACAAAACTTCTGTGTAAAATGATTGAAAACAGAGCAACAAGGACAAAACAGCAAGTAGTAAATGGTTTCAAACAAAGAAGTACATGTCACGTTGTTCTTGTTAATATTCTCTATGAAGAGTGAAACTTGCAGTTAAAATATAGAACATTATCTTGATATATTTGTAAAAAACTGTAAGTTAAACAGTATGCCAAGTTCATAAACATTATTATTACATAACTTCAACTAATGTATTTTTACGTAAACATTGTCTTTGACTTTTATTTATTTATAGATTGATATCTGAAATAAAAACTATGTGTATATTTATGTATTAAAATATATATTTTAAAATTTGCTAGGCTAAAACTTTTTATGTAACTTTGCCTTCGGTCTTTAAAATCTTAGCTTATTTTCAGGAATAAGGATAACTACAATGTTATTATTTACAAGGTTGATAAATAAGCATTATTTTGATGAAAGTGCTGTGTTGCTTATATAGACACAGTAGAACTCCTCTTGGAATAGTAATCATCCCAGACCTCTGGAGTGGAAGAAATAGTTTGTGTAGAACTTTACATAGTGTATCTTGCAAAATGTGCCTGCTAATGTCTTCTGTAGATAACAAATTTTAAGAGAAGTTGGGTGATAAATGAGACATATGTATCTAGGATAAATTTGGTCTGAGAGATTTCACAAGGTGAAGCAGTCCAGATAATTTTTGTAATCACAGAATTATAGAAAATCTTCAGTGTTTAAAATAAATAAAATCTTATCCATATCTAGAAAATCTCTTCCTGTGATCTGTTTGGTTGCTTAGTGAAATTATTAAATGTATTTATTTTGTTTTGTTTGCTATTAGGAAAGTTACCCAAAAGAAGTTGATCTATTAGGGTAGTAGGTTTCTCTTTGAGTTTAAACTTTTTTTTGACGCTGAGGATCGAACTCAGGACCTTGTGCTTGCAAGGCAAGCACTTGACCAGTGAACTAGATACCCAACGCCTAAAAATTTTGGTTATTACTATAATATTAATGGCTGTGAGATTTGTTTTGTTGGAAATCACCTATTTAGAGTTACAGCTTTTAGTCTCTACATAATCATCGAAGGAGGAAGCTACCATTTTGATTTATTCTGCAAAAAGTATAACAGATTCTTGTTGAAAATGGCTGTTATATGAACTCTTAAATGAACTATGTAGAAAGACTACAATCTTAGTTGTGTGGTGATGGTACACGTCTATAATACCAGCACCCTGGGAGGCTGAGGCAGGAGGATCACAAAAAAATGCTGGGACTATAGCTCAGTGTGAAGCCCCTGGGTTCAGTTCCCAGGACTGGGAGGAAAAAAATACACTTTTAATAAACTAGGAATATGCAGATAGTTTCTTTTTTAATTTTTTTGCAGATAATTCCTTGACCTGCTAAGAGCAGCACTTTCATCCAACACACATGATATGAAACACTGAAGCCATTGACATTAAACTAGGAATAAGGCAAGGGTGCATACTCTCACTAGTTTTATTTGACCTTATCTTACTGATTCCAGCCAGAGCAGTAGAACAAAACAGTTGGTTTCCTGTAAAACAAGTACTGTATGTAAAAGTCACTGTTAGCTTTTCTATGTCCTAGTCAGTATAATTAATGTACCATAAAGAAGGAAAACAGATTTGACTTACTAGAGCATCAAAACCCAAAATAATTTAGAAAAGGATTTAGATAGGTGAGAAAAATAAAAGTCTTTACAAAAAGTGGCATAAAAAACTTGAAGATGTCAGACCTCCTCATTGTTTTATTAATTAATGTGATTGAGATAAAAATCTCAACTGAACTCCTGTTAAAATGTTTGTGAAGAGCATCAGGAATAGTAAATAGGCAAATAGCCAAGAGTATTTTGAAAACTGAAGGTGAGCTAGGGGGACGATTGGTTTTGTACCATCAACTACCTGTAGATTTATGAACGTTGAAGTGTAATTTGAGCCCTAGAACAGATAGAAATAGCTGTAGATCTGAAAAGCCCAAAACTTGACCCATCACTCCGTAAGGGTTTCTGCATATCGAAGACTTTGGGTGTGAATCAGGAAACTTTCAGGTGTAAGAAAAAGAAACATTTATTGGCCGCAGCAAAAACCAAGCCAGGGCATTCATTGACTGTCCAGTCGGGAGGCCTCTGGGGGATATTGGGGATGTGACTCCAGGGGAGGCGAAGATGCCCTGCTCTCCCTCTTTCTGCTGATGGCTGCTTTTGTGCAGCTAGAAGAAAAGGAGGCGTGGTTGTTGATTCTTCTAGGGTTCTATTTTTATACCTCCAGGTCACAGAAGAAAGTGACCTTCCTTAGCATCAGTGTGTAAAGTCCTCAGGCAGGTGCCTTTCCCTGGCCCATGGCCATGACTGGAGGTCACCCATGTCTGCAGCCTCACCAGGATCGCAGCGTACAGTAGGGAAAGAACTGTGCCACAAGGAAAGCGGTTTAATGGTGGAGTCATGGCAGGGTGCAGGGAAACAGGCCACTGGGCAGACTTGAGCAGCCAGGGTGTTCAGTCGCTAAGAACAGACTGGGATATTCAACCAAGTGCTGGACACTTGTTTTAACTATTTAGGGGAAGAAAGGTGAGTAGTCTCCCCTTACCTGTGGTTTCGCTTCCCATAGTCAGCTGAGATCTGAATATATTAAATGGAAAATTCCGGACAGAACTCCTAAGTTTTTTGAAGTCCGTGTGGCTCAGCATAGCAGGATGAAGTTTGCGCCACCCTGGCAGACATGAAGCACCCCTTTGTCCAGATCTCCGTGCTCTAGACACTGCCCCATTGTCGCCGTCCCATTGTCTGGGTTTCAGAACTGCAGTGCTTATGTTCAAGTAACCCTTATTTTACTTAATCATGGCCACAAAGTACAAGAGGAGTGATGCTGGTGATTTGGATTTGCTAAAGAAGTTGTAAAGTGCGTCTTTTAAGTGAAAACATCAAACTGTGGTAAGATATTTTGAGAGCAGTAGAGAGAAACACCACATTCACAGTTTTTATTATAATATTTTATTATAATTCTCTTATTGTTTTAACTTCTTACTGTGCTTAATTTGTAAATTAGATTTTATCATAGGCATGTATGTATAGGAAAAAACATGAGTTCAGTATTACCCACAGTTTCAGGCATTTATTGAGGGCCTTAGAGTGAATCCCCCATGGATGAGAAGGGACTGTTGCATCTCCCTGCCCTTTCTTATATTTGGTTAAATACCAGATGAATAAGTGACAGTAAAAAGGGAAAAAATAAGTAAATAATGAGAAGAAAATATATTCAGGTTTTAAAATTTTTAAAAATTTCTTACAGACTTTCTATGTTAGAGCAGTTTGGGTTCATAGTAAAACTTGAGTGGAAGGTACACAGTTCCGGTGCACCTCCACCCCTCCAGCTACAGAGAGCCTCTTGGATGGAACATCCTGCTCCAGAGAGGTACATTTGTTACAATTAATGAGTCTGTGTTGACACATAATTATCAAATGGCCCCAGCTTTCTACCCGGTTTCATTCTTAATGTATATTTTGTGAGTTTTGATAAAATGTATAAAAATGTATCAGTGTGTGTCCACTGTTAAAGTTTTCCTGCCCTAAAAATTCTCTGCTCCGCCTCCCAAGCCCTGGCAAGTGCTGACCCTTTTACTGTCTCTACAGTTTTGCTTTTCCAGAATGTCATATAGTTGGAATGCACTGTGTAGCCTTTTCGAATTGGCTTCTTCCACCTAGCAGCATGCATTGTAAGATCCCTGGCTTGCTAGTGGATTTCTTTTTAGTGCTGAATAATACTCCATTATATGGATGTACCATTGCTTAATTCTCCTGAAATAACTCTCAGTTACTTCCGAGTTTTGACAGTTACACATAAAGCTGTTATAAACATCCATATGCAAGTTTGTGTGAGGATGTGTTTTTAGCTCCCTTTGGGTAAATACCAAGGAACATGATTGCTGGATTGCACAGTAAGAGTATGTTTAGATTGGGGGGGGCGACTACAGCAAGTGTTTTGTTTTGTTGGTGATGCTAGGAATTGAACCCAGGACCTTAAAAGTGTGCCACATACCTGCTGTTCCACTGCGCACATCCCCAGCCCGTATGTTTGGTTTTATAAGAAACTGCCACACTGTCTCGTAGAGTGGCTGTAACGTTTTGCGTCCCTACCAGCAAAAAGTGAAATTCCATATTCCAAATCTTCACCAGCATTTTGTATTGTCATTGTTCTGGATTTGGATTTTTTTTTTCTTTCTTTCTTTCTTTTTTTTGGTGTTAACTAGATACTAGGGATTGAACCCAAAGCCTTTATACTGAGCTACATCCTGGCCTTCTTAAATTTTAATTTTATTTATTTTGAGACAAGTGTCTTGTTAAGTGGTTAAATTGCCTAAGCTGGGCTCCAACTTGCAGTCCTCCTGCCTCAGCCGCCTAGAGTGCTGGAATTACAGGTGTGTACCACCGTGCTTGCCTTCCTTATTGTTGAATTGTAAGAATTCTAGGTGCATCTAGGATGGCAGTCTTAAGAATTTATTTTTAGAAAAAAAGAATTTATTTTTAGAGAAAAGTTGGAGTTAAGTACAGATGTAAGCGTTTATAGTAGTGAAAAATCGGAAGGAATTTAAATGCTCAACCGTGAGAGATTGGTGAGTATTTTCTCTCAGTCAGTGATTTATCTGCTCATTCTGTTGATAGGTATTTTTCTGTCTCATAGTTTAAAAAGCCTTTTGAAATACACAGAAAAGGGAGACTTGGAAGTAGAGATTGAGACTGATGCCCTAATGGCTGGATCAGACCTGTACGTGTTTTTACCTGCACTGTTTTGTCTTCTTTATCTTTTGTGATTAAGTATTTGTTAATAATTAGTGAGAGCTGGTATTTCCTAGGGGTGTACTATGTGCTAAGTAAACAACAGTAAGCCCTGGACATTGTGGTTTTCCTGTAGGGGTTCTTGGAAGTGAGGGCCCCCCATTTGTCTCTGTGCTTTTTTGCCAGTACTCTGACATGGGGAAGATGTGACAAGCGGCTGTCTGTTTGCTCACTGAGCAACATCTATTCTTAAATATCAGCCCTTTCACCAAAGAGAAATAAAAGTGGTGAGTTTAGATACGTCAGACTTCATTATAGCAAGTTTCTGTAGGTTGAACTATTTCTTATTGGTATTTTGACCTCGTAACTAAGGAAAAGATTCAGCTTCATTTATTTGTGCAGGGGTGTTTTCCATTGAACAATTTTACTTATTTGGTTGTTGTTTATTTGCAGTACTGGAAAGTGAACCCAGGGCCTTCACTTGGAGCTACATCCACAGCCCTTCTTGTTTTTTTTTTTTTTATTTTGAGACAGTGTCTGGCTAAGTTGTCAAGTTACCCAGGCTGGGCTTGGATTTGGGATCCTCCTCTCTCAGCCTCCCAGAGTGCTGGGATTATAGGTATGGGTCACCATGCCCTGCTCCATTCAACAGATATTTGAAGACCTTCCATTTGAAGAATACATTTATTAACTAAGCTTTCCCTCCTCTCAAGATATTTGATCATGGATAGAGAATGCTATCTAACATTCTTTGGGCTTCCTAACTTTTTGGTTTTTTGAGACAGGGTCTTACTATGTAGTTCAGGCTGGCCTCAAACTCGCAGCTATCCTCCTGCCTCAGCCTGAGTGGTAGGGTCACAGGTGTGTGGCACCAAGCCCAGCTTAGGCTTCTTAACTTTACCCAAATTTGGTTAGATCTACTCAAAGCCTCAAAGTGGTGGGGAAATTCTGAATTTTGAGGAAGAGGAAAGAATTATTAAGTAGAATTAGGTAAGGTAACTCTTGGGTGATGATTTCTTTTCCTTTCTCCCTTTACCTTATATGTCCTATAATTGGTTGGAAGTGATGGCAAGATTGGGAGACAGAAAGGGCCTGGGTGGAAGAAGTCACCCAAGTTCTTATTATCTCCCTTCATAAGGGACAAGAAACAAGAGAGGAAATCAACTGAAAAACTGTCTCTCTGAACCATCATCCTGTTAAACTGTGGTCCGGAAGTGGAGAGCAACCTGTGATAGCATTTCCAAAGGATGTTCTCTCTAGGAAAACAGGAACGAGGGCCTCTTAAGAGAAGGAAAAAAATGTAAACTGTATAGTGTAGGACACACAAGTATCCATCGGCTCTCTGCCCTTTATTCCCATGTCCCATCCAGGGAGGGTTAACACAGAAACGTGACGTTCCTGCTGCAGCGTTTATGAGAGGGCTCACCTTTCCTTTGAATAATTTCCTGTTGTCCGTTGCATTTTGTCCCCCTCCCCTCTTAAATCTTAAGGGATTGTGAGGATTATTTGCAGCTGTAAATTTCTTGTCTGCAAATACAAGAGGTGGAAGGCTTTTTCATTTCAGTGTTGGCGCTGGTGACCGTCCTAGCTAGGCACGGCTTTTGTCAGGGGACCTGGTATTCTCACCAGGACTTACAGAATCGGCACATCACACAGACTTTAAGACAGTGTGCAGCAGCTTAGCATGTGGGAGCCCTTGGGTTCCGTCTCCAGCACCCCTAAAAGCCATTAGCGTATTCCATTCTTGATATACTTCTAGTCTTGGCTTTTAAAAAACTCACGTACTCACAGTGGGTGTTTTCCCAGAGCCTACCTTTAGTCACACGCAGATGCGTTTCCCGAGGCAGTGTGCTCAAGTGGGACTCTCTTAGCCGTGAGGAAGGGACACCAGTGGTTCTTGGGCCAAGTGATCCCCGCTTCTGGCCCATCCACCCTCCCCACAGTGCATCCATTGCCTTGGGCCCTGGATAGAGCTCATTTTGAGGGAAGTCACTCTGTGGCCCTCTGGCCTGTGCATGGAGGGTCACTTGAGAAGGAGGCCCATGCGCACCAGGAGCTTCGAAGAGGCTCTCGTGGCATTCTGCCCTTGGGTTTACGGAGGAGGGTCACCTGAGGGTGGGCAGTGAGAGCCATGCGCCTGCTGGGCAGGGGCTCTTCTTGTGGGGCCTGCACTGGGGAGAGGGGTGCAGTGCACACAGTGGGTGAGGAAGGTGCCCGGAGGAAGGGGGCAGTGCAGGCACCGGCGTACTGCAAGGCGGAGGGAGGGGCCGGGTACAGGAGGGCAGGGCTGGGGGTGTGGTGGGGGCTGATTGGAAAGCCTTTGGTTTTGGTTTTGGTTTTGGTTTTAGTTTTGACTTTATCTTAAATACTAGAGAGAGAAAGAAGAAGGGTGAACCAGGGAAGACTCTGAAGTTTCTGTTTGGGGCAACAATAACTCAGGGAGGAGAGTACAAGAAGCAGGAGTGGGATCAGGAAAAAGACAGGAAATCTGTTTTGTTCTTGCCAAGTTTGAGGTGACAGCTCAGGAGAGGTGTCTGGCTGGTAGTTGAAATGCAGGAGCTGGATGTGTGTGTGATGGTTTCTTTGTAAAACGTGAGTTCTGGAGCCTTCTGAAGGTGTCATTCAGACTGGCCTGAGATCGCTCTAGGGTTTGAGTTACTTACATCTCTTGCCGCCTGCATGCATTGAGAAAAACCAGATATTACAAAAGGGTGCAATCTCTGCCACCTTAACCTTCAGTCCCATCCCAGAGGGAAGTCCTGCTGACAGTTCCTGTGTATTCTTCCAGAAATTTACTTTGCATTTACACACACACTTAAGTATATAAATCTCTGGAAATTTTGAGTCAGACACCAAGAGAAACTTACCGTGCATAACTGCATTAGGTGTACAGTAACTTCTCGAAATGTAGTGTCTGTATCTATTGCTGTGTGCCTGGGGCGGGGGTCCTCTGTGTCCCCAGGTATCCATGCTGCCCACAGGCTGGCCACTGAATCCTTTCTGTGCTGCTCACGCCTGCTTTTGAGTTGTGTAATCTTTTGCAAATCTAGATTATTAAACTAATGTAAGTTTAAAAAATGTTAGTTTTCTTTAATGAATATTTTTTATTATAAATAGTTTTAAAAATATGCAGTGGTCATTAACATGTATGTATTATTTTTAACATGGACTATATAGATGTACACATTTTTTAAAAAATGCATCTTCCCCCTCCCAAATCACTGAATGTAATAACTGCTAATAGTATGTATTCACCTCTTTCTATAAAGGAGTGAAGTTGAGAGTACACACTTAATGAAATGCACACCTGCACACATACTCCTGTTTTTCACTTGGGAAACTATAAAAAAGACAACAGATCTCATGGTTGTAATCTCACCAACCAGAGAGTAATCCTTGTTAGAAAAGCAGACAAACAAATGTATGGTGGTAGTTTTTTTTTTTTTTTTTAATGTATTCAGACATGTCATAGTACAGAAAGATAAAAAGTTAATCTCTCTAACTCTCCTGCCAGTACCTTCCACTGGGTGAAAATCCCTCCCTCAGAAATACACCGTATCTTCTTCCCACCCTGACTTCTGTCTCCCCACTCGTAATACAGACCAGGCACCAGGTCAGGCGGAGGAGCAGATGGGGTAGGTTTACTCTGTCTTCTCTTCCTGTACTACAGAGCCTGGAAGTCACCAGCAAGGCCTGTATTTCTCTTTGTGTCTTTTTAATGCACACAAAGGGTCCTCCTGCTAAACAGTTATTTGTGTTTTTTCTTATAAATTTTGTATCTTGTAGGTCTTTTATCAGCTCATGGAATTTTCTGAGGGTTGTTGGTGATGAGGGAAAGTCAGTGAGTTTTAGTGGGATTACTTAATTGGATCTATTGACAGACATTAATGCTACATTATCTGTTTCGTGTGTGCGGAACTGGGGGTTGAACCCAGGGGTGTTCTGCCACTGAACTACACCCCTAGTCCTTTAACATTTTCTTAGACAGAGTCTTGCTGAGTTGCCAGGGCTGGCCTTGAACTTCTGATCATCCTGCATCAGCCTCCCAGGTAGCTGGGATTACGGGCCTGCGCCACCATGCCCAGCAGTATCTAAAGTTTTAATGAATGCTGTGGTGAACATGGTTGTACAGATATCCTCATTCCTTTGCAAAAATACTTCTGGAGCATGAGAAGGCGATCTTTAAAAATCATGTTATTCATTATTTATTAGTACAGACACATCTGGAGAGGTTGTAATTTATCCTTGCACACATACTATGTGAGTGCCTTTTCCATATATCCTTTTCAAAATTAATTATTACTGGCCTTAAAAAAAAATGTGGGGCACATGTTGTGTGACTGACAGTTATTGGGTAGAACGTTGTCGGTGCCTTGGTGGAAGCCCGGAGTTGGGGCCTGAAGGGGAAGTTTGACCTTGATACAATGGGGCCTCAGGCATGTCGTGGGCTGGCAGAGCTCTCCTGTGTTACCCTGAACAGAGGCCAGAGGCATGGATAAGCCTGTGGGGACTGTACTGAGCAGAGGTGGGTGCCTCTGGGCGGCTGAGCCCCACCCCAGGGCTGCCTGAGGGGGTGCGAAGGGCTTCTTCCCTCTCACACCTAAGAAATTTGAGTCTTTGAGGGCCAGGGCTTCACTTCCTCTCATGCCTGTGATGCCTGCCGTGAGCTTCATTACGATTTCAGAAGGCCAGCATTCCCCTCTGTGGTAGAGCTTTACTCAGAACAAAAGCGTTGTCCCCCGCCCCAAGATTCGGTTTTGGCCTAAGTTATCTGTGAGTTGTGCTTTTTTTTTTTTAAACATGCAAACTAATTTTTGGACACCTTCTTACTACATTAAATTTATCATGTTATTAATTTTGAGAATAATTTAAAATTTTTGCCAGGAAATTAATTTTGTCTCTCTTTTGGCATACTATCTGGTTGTTTAAGGGTACTTGTTTCATCATATTGCTTTTATATTACTTTTGTTTTGTAAACAGGGAACAATGTGTTTTCTTGCCCACTTTCCCTTTTAAAAAGGAAATACTGACATCCAAAGGGAGGAGACAACAAACTCAGTTTCTCCTGTGCTCCACAACACAGGACGTCGTGTGGGGGTGTTTTTTCACAGGCACCGTGCAAGCAGTGTCCCTTCACTCAGTTTACTTGTCACATGGCATGGCGGGGCTGAGTGCAAGCCCTGGTGGTTTTGTAATCCATGCTCTTACTATGATCCCCTCCTTAGATTCAGCTAATTTGCTAGAGCAGCTCACAGGACTCAGAAAAACACATCAGTATGTATTTATTTAGCAGTATCAGGACTAAACTCAGGGCCCCAGGTATGCCAGTCTGGGTGTGCCTAAACAGTGAGCCACATCCACAGCCTTTTTTAAGAATTTTGAGCCAGGTTCTCACTGAGTTGCCGGGGTGGCCTCAAACTTGTGATCTTCCTGCCTCAGCCTCCTGAGTAGCTGGGATTTTATGTGTGCACCACCAAGTTCAGCTTTATCGGTTTATTTCACAAAGGATATTATAAAGGGTACAAATAAGCAGTCAGATGAAAAGATAGGGCTAGGTCTGAAAGTGTCCCCAGGGTGGGAACTTCTCCCCTATGGAGTTGAATGCACTACCCTCCGGGCGAGTGAGTGTGCCAGGACGTGTGCTTCCTTCCCGGAAGCCTACAGCTGTTCCCAGGTCCTCAGGCTCTTTGGGGTTTTTATGGAAGCTTTATTACATGGGTCTGATTGATTAAACCACTGGCCATTGGTAATCAGCTCTAGGCTCCTCTGCACTCTGGAGCTCTGCCTATCTATTCCGGTCCATGTCCTGCAACTGAGGAGGTGCTGCCAGCCCGCAGTCACCTCATTTGCTTGCAAAAAGGTTGTGGCCACTTGGAGATTCCAGAGGTTTTAGGAGCTGTGTACCAAGAAAGGAGGACAAAGACCAATATAAATTTCACAACTTCACAGCATAGTATTTTGGTCCTGCGTGAGTTCAGATCACAGAAGAGCTGTGTTTTACAGTTTAATGCATATCAGAAACTAAAGCTGGGGGGCTGGGGATTTAGCTCAGTGATTAGAGTGCTTGCCTTGTAAGCACAAGGGCCTGAGTTCGATCCCCGGCACCACAAAAAAAAAAAAAAAAAAAAAAAAAACCCACACACAAAGAAACTAAAGCTGGGTATGTGTGTTGAGCAGTATGTAGCAATGTGTCTTACTGAGTTTTGGACCAAACATAGGAGATGCTGAAGTTTTCTGTGCAGGGTTGGATAATATCAGGCATAAAGATATATCAGTATGTGGAAGCTTTCCTGAACGTCTCTAGTTTCCTTCCTTTGTTCAGTCATCTTGGCACATGCCAGGCAAAGACATATTTAAACTAGAGAGTAAATTACACAGCAGTAAACATGCTCAGTCCATGCAGCCCCTCAGAGTGTTTAAAAATATGTACTGAAAATTGATTACTTGAATGTACCAAAGTTTTCTACTTAGTTGTTAGCGTTTTACCTATAACTATTTCCCTACAGGGAGAGAGTGAGGTTTGTGCTTGGTGTACGAGGATCACGCCAGACCGGAAGTGGGGCCTCCTGTTCTTACTGTTCACATGTTTTTGCTTTAACAACCCTACTCTTTCCCTTGTTCCTCTCCTCCCTCTTCCAGTGGCAAACATACATTAATAAAAGATGATGGTTCCATGGAGTATTGTGTTTAGGATAGTTCTGCTTTAAGACTTTATGTTGAAGTCTTTCATAATTTCCTCCAGAGTAATATACTGATAGGAAGTCTAGAATCCCAGCACTGAAAGTACGTTTTAGATTGTTCTCTAACTTTTCATCAAGTTCAGAAATCCCTTTTATATTGGACCTTTCTTTGACAAGTGGTCATCTAGTTTCTTTATTTACACTAACAGTGACAGGGACCTTGGGACCTGCCAGCAGCCCTCTCATTCTAGGCAGCGGTGGTCCCTGAAATCTCTGCCTTCCCCAGAAACCTGCTTATGGAACAGTGCAGAATGCACACATTGCATCTTCCACAAACGACTTGAGATGAGCTTTTCTTTTCATTGCTGGTTGGAAATTACCCAGGGCATGGATCGTGCTTTACAAGCCCATTTCATTTCCTCCTAGGGCCTGAGCATACGCACTCAGTAATGTTTAGAGAATGGATTGCCATTCCATTTCTTAGAAATATTAGCTGGCACTTCTTTGTTTTTGCCTACATTTGAATTAGAAAATGTGTCGGGGCCCTTCGTAGAGTAGATGTAGTCACATTTTGGTAATTTTTTCCATTGGTTAGAATACAGATATTTGTGGAGATGTGCTTTAGAACTGCAAATAAACTGATCTGTAGCAGACTATCCAGTGAGGTGAGAAGCATCCTGTATGGTTTGCTGTCTTTCATGATCCCCATTCTTGGTGGCAGACCTGGGCTGGACAGTGACACAACCTGTACACTTTTGTGAAGCTCTTCTCTTTCATATATTCTCTGTGAGAAGCAGAAGGGGGATAACTTTAGAGCATACAGTAAAACTTGGGAACCTTTGAAACAAATAAACTCAAACCCTAGAAATTAAAGATCCTGAGCACGCCAAGTAAACATCAGACTCTGCTGGCATGTCTTTCTGGAGCCACCTGCAGTACTCTGGAGTTTAAAATCCAGGTCTTTGCAGTGTCTGTGTAGTACCTGAGCACACAGAGGCCAGAGCACCAGGAGCCATGGCCACTTGTCCGAGAGAACATAATTGCCCTCCGGTTTTTTGACTCTAAAGACAAAACATCAACAGAGGCAGGAACTATTGATTGCTTAATCAGTCACAGTTTAAAAGGCATCAGCATTCCATGTAGCAAAAGTTCTAGCTAGTGGAGGTTGAGACACAGGTCTTTTTTCCTTCCTCAGAATCATTTTTGTTTTCTCAGTGCTTCTGGCTTCCTCCTCTGGAGTGTGACCCAGCCTTTCTCTCCCCACCTGTAGCCAGCCTCACAGGTGGTCAGGGTGGTGGCCCGTGAGGGACACTTTGCCACAGAGAGCCCTGCACAGTCTCAGGGCTTTGCGAGGAATGCTGTCATCACCCTCTTCTGCCCCGCAGCATGTGCCTCATCCTGCTCTTTCCTGGTCAGTACTCTGCTCGGCCCCCATTCTTCAGCTCCGCCCTCTCTCCTGAAGCCTGGCCATGTGTCTGGGTGGGGGGTGTCTCTAGAGCCCCTCTCTGTCCTGCCACCATCCAGTCCTACAATCAGCGACTCGTGATCTGTTCTCCCTGCACCCATTCTGGGGCCTTTACCCGGGCAGCCTTGGTTTGTACAAGAATGTTGTGCTTCCGCAGTCAGTCTCTCCTTCCTCCTGCAGAAACAAGTAGCTCTGTGTTGGTACAGGGGAAAGCCTGAACTAAGTCAGCCCCCAGCACCGTGTGTGTGTGTGTGTGTGTGTGTGTGTGTGTGTGTGTGTGTGTGTGTGTTTTGCTGGAGTCTCAGACATGCTAGGCGAGCACTTTACCGCTGAGCTATTCCCCAGCCAGCCTGGGCCGCTTAGCCTGCCGTGCCTGCAGCCTGCCATCCGTTCTAGATCCGCCTTCCTCCTCCCCCACGGTAGTCCATGCAGCTGGCTGGTTGCCTCGTACTTCTTGGTGTCGAAATGGTGAGCCCCTCCTGAAGCCCCCGTCTGCCAGCCGTTCTTTCAGGACTCCTGACATCCCCGGGTAACTTGTTCACTTGACACTTCAGTAAGCCAGTGCTGTGAAAGACATGAGTGTTTTTCTCCCGGCGAGAAATGGCTTGCAGGGAGCCGGGAGGGCCAGTCCCACTGACAGGAAGCTTGCCTCTGTCCCCTGGGTTCAGTGTCGTCTTGGTTTGTGCCTGCTGGATCCTGGGTGTCAAGGCAGAGGCCAAGGCCTGCATGTTTTTGTTTTCTTTTTTTTTTCTACTTCTTTTTTAAATCACCAGCAAGTGCTCTACACAGGGAATTTCTTATTTTGTTTAATTATTGTAGCTTTTTTGATTACTCTTGTACATTCCCATTTTAGCTTAGCATGAGTTATAACATTAAAATTGAGGTAAAATCTATAAATATAAGGTCATCAGCTGAATTATCCTGTAAGTCTTAATTAGAGAAGATTACTTAAGAAACTGGTTTCTCATTAGCTTGGCCCTGCTCATACTCACTTCTCTGCTTTTGTCTTCAGTCTGCATGAAGAGATCAGTGACTTTTATGAGTACATGTCCCCACGGCCCGAGGAGGAGAAGATGCGGATGGAGGTGGTGAGCAGGATCGAGAGCGTGATTAAGGAGCTGTGGCCCAGTGCCGATGTGAGTCCCGCCCCGGTGGCTGGGCTGGGGTGAGGTCTTGTCCGCGGATGGGCAGGAAGCTGCCTGGTGGCGTCCCATGTGGAGACTTCGTACGCAGTGACTGCTTTTGTAGAGTTAGAGTCTAATTTAATCTTAAAGGCAAATCATTTTCTGCAGCCTTTTGAATTTGGGACTTGGTAATTATTTTCATTGACTCAGATGCCTTAAACCTTTTTTTCCCTTCCAGTGCTGAATAGCAGCAACAACAAAGGCAAATTAAATGTAGGAATCATTGGAGTAAAGGGAAGAAAGACAAATCAGACCTTATTGGAGTTGTCTGTTCACTGGATGTGATTATCCGTCTCATCTCTTTCTTTCTTTCTTTTTTTTTTTTCCTTTTTGGTGCTAGGGATCAAACTCAGGGCCTTGTGCTTGCAAGGCAAGCACTCTAACCACTGAGCTAAATCCCTAGCCCTCAGCTCACTATTTCAACCCACTAGTACAAACATTATAATTGTGTGTAGCTAAACAAAAATGTCATGCCAGAATTTCTTTTGTCACTTGAAGTTCCTCTTCTTAGGCAAATGCAGGCATAAGTCTTCCCTGCCCCATCCCCTCTTTTGTGGTACTGGGTATTGAACCTTCTCACTGACCTACATCCCCAGCCCTTTTATTTTTTGAGACAAGGGCTCAGTAAGTTGCCCAGGCGGGGCCCTAACTTAAAACTCCTCTTGTCTCAGCCTCCCAGAGTGCTGGGATGACAAGTGTGCGCCACTGTGTCCAGCTCTGCCTCTCTCTTGATACTTGTTTTTCCTCCAACAGTACAGCCCCAGACAGAATGTTTATCCAGGATGTCTTTGCTTATCTGGGGATTTTGTTATTGGTACTAAGTTAATATTTCAGTTTTTAGGGCTCGTTTGAGGGTCTGTTTTATAGTTTGTGCAAAGAATACATTATTTTAGAATCTGTCATTTTGTGTCCAGTAGCTTTAAAAAAAAAAAAAAAACTCTCTCCTGGAACAGAATAAGAGAAGCCAGGGAGAACCAAGATGTTTTTTGTCTAATTAACAAAACAAGTTTCAAATGTGACACTGTAGGTAAAGGGAAAAGAAGAGGACACGTTTTATTGAGCAGCCACTATGTGCTGCGCTGTATTGTGATCTAACGGGCTGTCAGCTGGACAGGCTTTGCCGGCGGTGGCAACAGTTGCAGCCGCCAGACATTTTTGACCGCTGAGACGTGGGAGGCACTGCTGACCTCTAGTGGGCAGAGACCGGGAGGCCGCTGCGCGTGCTGCGGCACATCCTCCACGGCGAGCAGTGGCCTCTCCCATCCCAGGTCTGAATCCAGCATGCTCCCTTCGGCAGCACGTACACCACATCCATCTTCGTCCTTCTGGGCTGGGCGATTTTATCTCCTTTTTTCCCAAGGGAGGAATATGAGGTTGTGGTTGGTTCACAGGTCCGTTTCACCTCAGAGGCTGAGCTTTTTTCATCATTTGTTCTTTGTTGCAATTACGTGCCTCACGCCTCTGCCCGAGTCTTGCTGCCCTCCGTGGGTCGAGGTGGCCGTGTCCCAGTTTATGCCACTGCGTGTGAAGTTACGTGGACAGCGCCTGGTCTGTGGAGCTGCCTCTAGGCCGTGCTGCCTCTGGCGCGAAGTAGCCTGACCCTAATTTAGTAATCTGTGAGACCTCCAAGTTTTCTGTTTTAGTTTCTGTGTTTTATATTTTAACCAGGTAAACTAATACTATATTCTGAATGTTAACCTATGAGAGACAGAATCCCCCCCTTTATCAAAAAGTATGTGAGGAAAAAAAATGCTATTGTAATACTAAAACATACCAGCAGAGGGCAGCAAACCCCCACGTTTCTTTCTCCATAGCTCCTGGGACTCCCTTGACACCTTGCTATATACATCTTTTTTTCTTTTTCAGGTTCAGATATTTGGAAGTTTTAAAACCGGCCTGTATTTACCTACTAGGTTAGTATATCTATGAAGCTTTCAAGAGATTGAACATTTTTCTAGAGCGTTTTCATTCTGGTTATTGAATATGTAAAGGCGAAAACAAAACGAATGCGATTTAGGGAACAAATTCATTTACTTGTATTTTATTTAAATTATCTTAAAGTACACTTTTACTTCTGATCGTCGTATCAAGACAGACATCATCTGGAGATAATGGCGCATACAGCCGTGGAATCAGTTGGTCACTCATTTTAGAAATGGCCTGTTCTGCTGAGCACTGCTTAGCTGTGACCTTCGGCCCGGGCCGTGGGTGGTGAGGCAGGTGCTGACAGGGTGCCAGCTTGCGGCCGGGGCCCGAGATGCACCTGGATGGAGGCCTCTGTTTCTCGATGAAGCATTCGAGGGCTGGCTGTGGTTTCAGCACCCTGACCCAGACCTTCAGGCCAAAAACGCCCTGCTGAGGGAGGGGCCTTTTTGGACCGGTGTCCCCTCCAGTCTTCTCTGGCAAGGGCTGTCCTCGCCCACAGCCTGGGCAGACCTGTCTTTGGCAAGGGTGATGTTCCCCGAAGGATGAGTCCTGAGACTTGAAACACTGTGGTCTCTGCGGGGGAAACCTTCCGTCACATTTTTGACTTGAGCCTGGTGCGATTAGCGTCTCCTGACGTGAGGTGTGTCACCGTGGCTGGGGCCTGGCAGTTCCGCTCTTCCCAGGGCGCTCTGACCTTCAGAAGCCACGAAATACTCAACCCTTCCTTAGGTTCTGAGCTTCAGCAAAACCCCCAAAAATCTGTCTCTCTAAAAAATTAAATTTCACCAACAGGCAGTGCCTTTATCATAGTGTAGATTTGGGAAAGGCACAAAAATAATGAGATTGAAGAGTCCCAGCTTTGTCCCTTCGGAACAGCCCCCGGCGTCAGTCTCGCACATGTCCTTGCAGAGAGACCTATGCGTGTGAAAGGAAGCGTGTGTGTTTACACAATGGGAGTAGGCTGGACACACCGCTCTGCAGCCTGCATTTTATACGTCATGTCTGTCACAATCAACCTTGTCCAGAGAGCAGAGTCTTAAATTTAGTACCAGAAACATCTGTGAAGAACAAACATTAATTGGTCATTTTGAGGTTTTATTTCTTTGAAAATCACCCCGTTTCCTGAGGCCTGAATTCAGTGAAATGACGGAGAGGATACAGTTGTTAAAATCACTGGCCTGTACTTCCCCTCGGAAGCGCGCTGTGGCCGGCAGCACACTGGTCTTCGTCGGGTGTGAAGGGAAGTAGGTGTTCAGTGTACTAAACTGAAGTCCGCAAGCGTCCGAGTCAGTTAAAATAGGTCCAGTTTCCGACCTCTTCAGACTCTTTTGCGTGTGCTCTCTGTGTTCAGTGACATCGATCTTGTGGTGTTTGGGAAGTGGGAGAACCTGCCCCTCTGGACCCTGGAAGAAGCCCTGCGGAAACACAAGGTTGCAGATGAGGATTCAGTGAAAGTTCTAGACAAAGCAACTGTAAGTTCTTAGCATTTCATCTTTAAATCTATTTACAAATGAAAGTTAAAATTTTATTTTGGTGAGTGCAGTTGGAGCGTAAGTCAGTGGTACTTTCCTTTTGTGAGTGTCACAGTACTTGTACATAAAAAGTGCTCTGTTTGTGAAACAAATTAACTTACTCTAACGTACGCTTAAGAGATAATACTACTAAATTTTTTCTGTATATATGGTGATACTATTGAGATTTATGAGTTAAGAATCCAGCAGTTTCCTTATTAGAAACAGTTTGTTGATAATGAAACATTTAGTGGCTGACATTGATGATTCTTGATCTTATACCAAGTTGGAAACTGTTCTCTAAAGTATGTATAATGATAAGAAAGTTTTTTGTTATGTGATTTCAGAATTCTTAATTAATTCAACTATTTGCCAATTAATGTAGCTATATGATAAGGGTATTTGACTATAGTAATCACTTCTGAATATATCAAGATAAATGTATCAAAACTCCATCATGTTGTACACTTGAAATATACACAATAAAAATATTATTAAATAAAGCTGTTTAGACACCAAAACAGAATTTGTTGTCGATGGCAGTTGTGAAGTATATTGCGCAGGTTAAACACTAAGTGTGTGATGTAAGTTACCTGCAGATGATGAGCACGCTGACTGTGGTGCACAGTGCTCAGAACGCTAGGTGTGTTTGTGTTCTCCTGAAGACGCGGAGACGCCAAGCCAGTAATCTTCCATCGTGTTTTGTCATTTAATTTGGGTATTTTACCTTTCCCGTTCTTCTCTTTCTAGGTGCCTATTATTAAATTAACAGATTCTTTTACTGAAGTGAAAGTTGATATCAGCTTTAATGTCCAGAATGGAGTGAGAGCAGCAGATCTTATCAAAGATTTTACCAAGGTCAGAGACGCTGTAGTGTGTACTTGATCAGACGATTAGGAAATGTAACTTGGTTCTGAGAGTCTGTTACAATGATGTTCTGATCTTTTGCTGAGCTGTTTTTATATTCATGTTGCTGACAAATGCTTTCTTTTCTGTGCACTTTTGTTTTCTTTGATTCTGCTCGTGATGATCAGTAATTACAGTACAGTGTAACCTTAGTAAGAAAAAAGAGTTGAGAATGCTTCTGAAGAATTCTTAGTTAAGGGCTGAAGTCATGCTGTGTAGTTGACTCCTGTTTTTAATCCCCGACAAGAGTTCAGATTAAGAACCTCCCTAAGGAGCCTTTTCTCAATTTAATCTCCAGGTCACTTAGAAGGTGGTGCCTGCAGATCTTCTTACTTTTATCCTGAAATAGTTATAGTTTATTTTCATTGTTCTGTTTTCTTCCAAAATAAGGAACAATTTGCTGGCATCATCCTCAGGACATTTTGGATACTGAAACAGCTGCTAGCTTTCCCCTCAAGCTAAAAGCATTAGCGATTTGACTTGTGTAGAATATCTTTTCTGTCCCTTCAGCAGCCCTATAGTTCCTTCCTTTTTTAAAAGAAAAAATACTAACTGTGATGTTGTAAACATTTTTTTTTTTCATGAAAATGTGCAGAGGATAGAAAATCAGAAAAAGGAAATATTATCCATGATCCTCCTCTTCTGGAGGTGTGTTGATGTAAATTTTCTTTTTCTTGAAAAAAAACTTTTAAAATTGAAACTACTATGCACAATAGGAAATTTAACAATAATAATGACATTGAAAAGCAAGTCACCCTAGGTCAGTTTTATAGAACTTACCATCATCAACCTTTGGTTTTGGCTTGTTTATCCTCTTGAAAATTTGAAGTAAAAGCAGTATCTTATTAAATATTCATTGTCTTATGTCTTTTTTTAATTAAAATATTTTGGAGGATTTTCATATGTACACATCCAGTTTTGCTTCATCCATCCTATTGACTGCACGGGTTCAGTTTACACTCCCCCAGCATTGTTTTCCACTTTTATTTTTTTGCTACAAAAAGCACTTCCTTCCATCTTTTTTTACACTTTTAAATGGCTGTAAGAAGATTCATGGAAGCAAAATCTCTGGGCCAAAGGGTATGTGCAGATAAAATTCTGTTGGATATTTGCCTGATAGTTCTTTTAAAAGAGACTGTATCCTAGCCCACTTCCACCATAATGTTCAAAAGCATTATTAATTCTCCAGATTTTTGTTGTTGTTTTCCATGCTTGCTTACTTTGATATGATTTGCAAAAGTATGAACTCTCTTCTTTCTTATGGAAGCCGTGCTTGTTCACTTCAGAAAGTCTAGAAAACAGATAATGGGAGACTTGAGTTGGGAGGATCTTGAGTTTGAGGCCAGCCTGGGCTTTGTAGCAGATTCAAGGCCAGCCTGGATTACATATTAAGACCGTATCTCAAAAAACCAAAACCAAACAAAAACAAAATAGAGATAAGAGTTGAAAAGAGAATAGAAATCTGTCGTAGTTATTTTTCTCATTGCTGGGTCAAAATACGAGACACCCACAAGTTAAAGGAGGAAAGGTTTATCTTGGCTCACAAGTTGTAGAGGTTTCAGTCCATAGTGGGCTGGCTCCAAGGCAGGGTGGCATGGCAGAGGGCCATTGCAGAGGAGAAACAGTCCATGGAGGGGTAGGCAGGAAGCAGCAAAGCCTGCCTTTCCCTTTTGTCCCATCCAGGTTATAAACCCTTTGGGTGGTGCCACCCACACCCAGGGTGGTTCTTCCCGTTATCCATACCCAAAACTGTGGTAAACCAGTCAGTGGACTAGTTCAGTACCATACTCCCCTAATTTTAGTACCACACACCCTAGATCTAGCCAGCTGCAAAAAGCCCCACATAACGAGTGCATGAGGCTTTGGGGGACGTCTGGATACAAGCCACAACAAAGTTCCTTGGACATGACTGCTGAGATGTCTTTCTAGATGTTTGGGCCTCCCTTGTTTCCTTCGGCATCCCTACCTAGGGCCTGGCATGGGAAGAGTGTGCTGCACATGTGCATGAGCGAAAGAGACTCACACTGTATGTCCTTGCCAGCTCACGTGTGCTCAGGGCTAGCACCACTCTTCTCCATAAAGTGGGGAAGGGAAAGATTGGTGTGCTCATCAGACCATATGGAAGACAGCAGGAAGACTGATCCTGCACTGGGCTGCTGCAGAATGATCAGAAGGACCCTGGTACACAGGGGAGCACAGCCTAAGAAAACGGGTCCCTTAAAATCCTGCTTATTTAGTGCTTTAAGAAGTTGAGAGATTTTTGTTCTTGTACTGTTTCTGTTAACTGTTTACATGAGTGTCACAGGGCTGTGGTCATAGATGGGCACAGGCATCATCAGATAAATAGTGTTGCTGTCCTGTGTTGAGCAGGTAACTTTATCCATGTTACCATCTTTTAGAGTTTAGAGTGAGGGGAAAATCCTCAATTACTAGAGTTCATTGTTTAAACAGCTTATCCTTAAAATAGAAAATGAAGTTTATTGCATATCTCTACTAAATGTTATGATGTAAGGACCAATTTATGCCCTAGCTAATGCCTACAGCTTACATTATTGATAAAACAGGTATTCATTGAAAATATAATTTTGTTTCTTTTTCAGAAATATCCTGTATTGCCCTACCTGGTTTTAGTATTGAAACAATTCTTATTACAGAGGGACCTTAATGAAGTATTTACAGGTGGAATTGGTTCTTATAGTCTCTTTTTAATGGCCGTCAGTTTCCTTCAGGTAAGTCATACGGGTGTGCCATGCTGGTGTGCACTAAAAGTGAAACATGTGTTTTATTTGTTTTTTTGGTGCCAGGGATTGAACTCAGAAACTTGTGCTTGCTAGGCAAGCATTCTAACCACTGAGCTAAATCCCCAGCCACATGTGTTGTTTTATTACTGTTTGAGACTTTTCACTGCAAATTTTAACATGCAAGCATATGGCTGATCCCAGCTACTGAGGAGGCTGAGGCAGGAGGATCACAAATTTGAGGCCAGCCTGGACAACTTAACAAGACTCTGCCTCGAAATAAAATAAAAAGGGCTGAGGATATAGCTCAGCACTTTCTGTGTTATTCCATTCCCAGTACTAAAAAAAAAGAAAGGCATGGTCTGGTTTCCAGAAATGTAAATGGCAATATAAATGCAAAAAGTAAGAATGTCTTCTAAGCAACTAATGGTGGCCAGGATTGAGAGCTGCTATGGGGTGAGATGAGTTCAGAGTCACAAGAGTTTTGTGTCTGTAGAGCACTGATTGCCAGTGGCTGCTGTGAGTCAGAATGACCTCCCCGCTGCCTGGGCCCAGCCAGCCCTGTCAGTGTCCTGGGGCAGCTGTCAGACCCAGCCTTGCAGGCTCCCTCCCCTAACTCTGCACTGCAGGGTGGTTGGATGATGTCATCTAGAATAGTAGTACAACCTGTTGTTATCCTTTAGCTGTTGGCTGCTGTGCTAAACCAGAATTATTATGACATTGCTTACAGAGGTTAGGATGTTATTTAAACACCTCCTGTCCAGTAATTTAGAGAAAATCTGAAATAATTTCTTCCTTTTTTTTCCCCTCTTTTTAGTTACATCCCAGGGAAGATGCTTGCATCCCAAATACAAACTATGGTGTTCTCTTAATAGAATTTTTTGAATTATATGGACGACATTTCAATTATTTAAAGACTGGCATTCGGATAAAGGATGGCGGTTCATATGTGGCCAAAGACGAAGTACAGAAAAATATGTTAGATGGCTACAGGCCATCAATGCTTTATATCGAAGATCCTTTACAACCAGGTATTGAAATTAGGTAAATTTGTGGGCACCCAAAGAGAGGGCATCAGCAGTCACTTTCTAGTTTAAATTCTCTCTAGATGAAAAATTAAGGATAATTTCTAATTATAGATTTTTTTTAAATCAAAATATCTTATCAACAAACATACCAAAATAAAGGACCCTCCCTCCCAGATCTGCAAACTTGCAGATGAGCTAGTGGTAGAATTGTGTGCCCTTAAGTTGGTAGAGTAATTGTTCACTCACTGGGTCCCCGTACACCTCCAGTTTGGTGGCCATTTTTCCTTTTCTGTGTCTTCTGTGGTGATTCCAACCAGTTTTCATTCAGGCCTCTAAGGAGACATTCTGAGTCCTTACAGTGAGTATAGTATATGTCTTTGGATTCATGCGCAAAAGGAGTCAAGAAGACAATTTATGTATTTATTTTAGTGTGCTTGTTTCCTCTCTAATTTTGCACAGTCCTCCTTTGCTCTTTGCAGTTTTTGTGTTAGCTTGAAAGTGAACAGAAAATAAATTCCTTTCTTGCTCTATTGAAATTTATTTGTTTGTTTGTACCTAAGCTTTTCTGGGCAATATTTTTTCCTCATGTAATTATAAAATACCTAGGTTCTGCATTATTGGATTTTCATGAAAGTGCTTGTAAGTCATTTGCTTTAATATGTAACTCTGAAAATAAAGAAAAGCAGTGAAATGATAATTGCCTAGGAGCCTTTTTCTGGCTTGCTGAACTGTATCCTAAGCAGTAATAGTTCTGTAGGTTTACTCACTGAGGAAACATTCATCAGGAGCTGGCTCTATGCAAATGCATGACAGTCCTTGCGTTTGAGGAGCTCGTAATTTAATGTGGGAAATATTATATTGGCTAATCAAAAGCAGAATCTGGCCTTTCTAATTTAGGTTGGTTTTGTTTCTAGGAGAGAACAGGCAGTTATTTCTTTGGTTTGCATGACTGTTTATGTGTGTGATAGGAGAGTCCTTGTTGAGCTAGAAAACACATACGCAGCTCCTACCATAGTAAAGTACTGACTGTTTCAGAGCCTGGGGGCGCTGAAGGAGAGGCTGACAGCTCAGCTTTGGGGGAGCACCCCCCCACCCAGAGTAGCAGCAGAGGGCTGGTTAACGTAACTCCTGTGAAGCAGTGGCCATGCTTACTACTTCGTGTGTACATTTCTTTTAAAGGTAACGATGTTGGAAGGAGTTCCTATGGGGCCATGCAAGTGAAACAGGCCTTTGATTATGCCTACGTTGTTTTGAGTCATGCTGTATCACCAATAGCAAAATACTACCCCAACAACGAAACAGAGAGGTAAAAGTTTCACTAAAATCAGACCATTGTATCTAAACAGGTTGTAACTTCTTATCTTCAAATTAATGTACCCTTCCTTTCTTTTAAATGTCTGCAGCATATTAGGTAGGATAATTAGAGTAACAGACGAAGTTGCTACGTACAGAGATTGGATCTCCAAGCAGTGGGGCTTGCAGAACAGGCCAGAGCCATCATGCAATGGTGAGATCTTTTCATTGCTGACTGAGTCTTAGAGGCTTTTCTGTGTTGTGTGTATTTAATGGGAAGAAACGTTTTCCAATCTTTTGCCACTCTTTCAGGAAATGGTGTTACCTTGATAGTAGATACTCAGCAGTTAGATAAATGTAATAATAATCTGTCTGAAGAAAATGAAGCCCTTGGAAAATGTAGAAGTAAAACTTCGGAATCTCTTAGTAAACACTCTTCAAACTCTTCATCAGGTCCGGTGTCGTCCTCTTCTGCCACGCAGTCCAGCTCCAGCGATGTGGTGAGTATGAAAGACACTAGCTTTGAAACCTCGTGCTTTGCCGTTGTCTTGCTGGAGTTAGCCGTCCAGTGGACTGAGGCTGCTTCCTTTAGTGACTTTCATGCTTGTTCTTTTTCTCAACATTTTCTTCTGAAAATTTCAAGCATACCGTGAAAGTGAATTTCACTGGTCTCTGTACCCACCATGAGATTCTACCATTAACATTAACTCATCATACACCTAACCATTTACTTGTCCCTCTGCCCATTACTTCCTCTTACTCTGATCCATTTTAAAGCAGATTGAAGACATCAGTGCGCTTCTTCCGAACTTCTTTATTGCACATTGTTAACCAGGCTTCAGTGTTTGCTTCTAGTATTTTCTCTTGATATGAAATTGATATAAAAGGAACCCTAATTGCACTTTCACATTTTACCAAATGTATACACACATGTAACCCAGAATGCTAACAAGGTGTATAATCTTATCCTTACCCTAAAGAGTGCTCTCGGTCCCCAGTTCCACAGAGGGAGCCACTGTTAGGATTTCCTAACACCACAGGTTAGTTTTGCTTGTTCCAAAGTGTCATATAATTGGATCCTTACAGCATAGGTTCTTTTTTTATAAGGCTTCTTTCACTCAGAATAAAGTTTTTGAGCATCTTGGTTTGAGTTTTTAAAAATTGAGATATAATTCACACACCATAAAATTCACCATTAAACATATAAATTTGATGGTTTTTAATATATTCACAGTGTTATATAGCTACCACTACTCTAATTTGAGAATATTTCCATCACTCTAAAAAGAAACCCTTTACTTATTAGAAGTCCCTCTTATTTCTTCCCTCCTCTGACCTATAATCTACTTACTGTCTCTATTCTGATTAAAATTCAAACATCAATTACATCTTAAGTCTTCTTCGTTAAGGTAAATTTTGAGTTAATTAAGGTTTAAAACTGCATTACCTATTATTGTATTTGAGTGCTTGCTTTGGCACCACACATACTATTAGTGTATTTGAATTGTGAGTTCATTGTGTGACATTAAGAAGTATGTAAGGGACAGAATTTCATGTTGCTCTTGATGACTGTCTGTCTTTAGCCAGTGGTAACTGTTGATGTGCGACTTTCCGTGGGTGCCTGTGGGGTCCTGGGACTGTGCTCTAGAGCACAGCATGCCAAGCTGGATGCCCAGACTTGGGGTGGGGCAGGAGGACAGACAGCCTCAAGAGGAGGTTAGGGCCTGTGACACTGTGACTGGAGATGCCAGGTAGTGTGCCAGGGCTGAGGATAGAGACAGACAGGATTCAGCCCACTGTCTCAGGGTGTCACGGTGTCTCTGTCCACATGGTGCGCTTGGTGGAAGAGCTCTGTCCTCCCAAACCTCCCGAAATTGAGCCCCTAAGCCTGTCATCCCGTGCTCTGGCTGTGCCCCTTCCCTGGTGCCGCCATGATTCATCTTCTGTAAATACAAGCACAGACCCACCGGGACCTCTCTGAGCTCCTTTGTGGCCGAGTCCAAGTCCGATGTGGGCAGTGGACTTGCTGACGAACAGAAGCCTGCTGGTAAAGCACATTGCCTTGACAGTTTGGAGGAAACCTGAGCAGCTCGATCTGTGGAGGCCTCCTCAAGCCTCCTTACCTCCTGGGTGCTTCAGTTTGCCCCGGGAGTGCTTGGCTGGCATTGTTTTCCTTTCTGAATATTGAATGTGTCAATTACTCATATGTTTCATTGTAATTTGTGTTACTTGTGTTAGGATTCAGATGCGACACCGTGCAAAACCCCGAAACAGCTGCTCTGCCGTCCATCGACTGGGAACCGAGTAGGGTCACAAGATGTGTCCTTGGAGTCCTCTCAAACAGTTGGGAAAATGCAGAGCACCCAAACCACTAACACACCTAACAGCACCAACAAATCTCAGGTGTGTGGAATTTGTGTTTTTATTGTTAGCATTCAGTGAAAAATAATTAGAATGTCACATGTGAACGGTGGTTATCATGGGTTTAAAGAAAATACTAGGTTAAAGAACAAACCTGTTTTGTTGTAAGAAGTTCCGAAGCATGACAGTGCTTCTAGTAACACAGCGTCCTGAGGATCTTTATGAGACACCATTGTAAACGGTGGGAATAAACCTGTGTGGGAATCTAGTCACCTGTCCTTACAGGATGCCCAGCCAGCCCACCTTGTTACAGTTCTCTTGTCATTGCTGTGGTGCTTGGGATTCAACCCAGGGCCTCCATGTGAGCTCAGAAAGTTAAATGTTCTCCTACAGCCACACCCTCCCTCTCCCACACTATCGCAGATTCAGCATAAAAAATTGTGGAGAGGCTGGGGTTGGTGTTCAGTGCCTGCTTAAGCATTCTTGAGGCCCTGGATTCAATCCCTGGCAACAACAAAAAAGAGCATCAAGTAATAAAAAGGTTTCAGTTGTATTTGAAATAAATTCCCCGTGAAGTTTTTCCACGTCTTTGTGACAGTGTTCTGCATATCTGGGAATAATTTATCCTATTTTGGGGGCTCCTGGGGGTCGAACTCAAGGCCTTCGTTCACTAAGCTAGGCAAGTGCTCTACCACTTGAGCTGACCCCTAATCTATCCTTTTAAAACACTTCATACCTTTTTGCCTGTGTTGAACCTGTCAGGTAGCTGTCAGGCATGGTCAGTTGATTAACACTAGCTTTGATTTAAATAGGCCACAGGTATACCCTTATTTTCTTAAGTGTTTTAGTTGCTTAAAAGCATTACCCTGAGTAGTGAATCACAGAGAGGGGAGGAGCCATGCATACTGGGCTCTGGGTGAGGCCCTCGCCCTCTCTGAACCGGGATCTGGAAAGAGGGCCCTTGGCAGTAGAGATGCCTGGCCCATCAGTCACCTTGTGTCTGAGTTGACTCGCTGAGTCCTCTTTACTTCCACTGCCTCAGCCATGTGCACCAAACACAAACTCATGGAGAAATAGCAATTAAAGTATCAGGGCTGATGAGAGACTGGTGTCAGGAGAAAGTCACAGGTGATGGGTGCAGAAGCAGGAATGGGCCAACCAGCCACACCCACCCTGGAGCTGCCTGTGCACCTGTGTGTGTCTGAGAGCTCGTTAATGCACAGAATGTTAAGAAGACAAAATAGTGGTCTATTTTTTCAATTAGTGGTCTGCTTTTCCATTAAAAATGTAAGAGCTTTCTCTGATATGAGAGACCATAATTGTAAATAAGGACAAAGAGGTGTAATAGATATTATATAAAAGGAGGATGGTGTGCAGAGGAGAGGAGTACTAGAAGGAAAGAAGGGGAAAAGCAGAAAGGCAACAGGGGAGAGAGGGGAAAGGGAAAATATGGAAAATGATGAATGAACCTGCTGTAAATAGGGAGGGAGGGTG
>PVJO010016914.1:0-40613 GCA_004026905.1 Hystrix cristata
GAAGGCCCAGAACCTATGGCAACTGGCTTGTGAACCTGTGTTGCTTTTGTTACTTTAAAAGTAACATCTTTTCTATTGCTGGGACAAAATACTCAGCACACATAACTTCAAGGAGAAAAAGAGAGATTTATTTTAGCTTATGATGTTAGTGGTTTCAGTTAATGGTAGGCTGGTTCCCAGGCAAAAGCATCATGGTGGAAGGGTGTGGTGGAGGGAAGCTGCTTAACTCGTGGCACACGGGAAGCAGAGAGCGGGGGAGGGCACTCGAGAGGAAGGGGCAGGGACAGACATAGTGCCCAAGGTCACACCCCACGACCCACCCAGACACACCCAGAAGTTTGCTTCACTCATCTCCTCCTAGGTGTCTCTTAAGCCAACCAAGTTGACAATCATAATTAACTGTCACCGTAACAACAGGCAGGCTTGGCTACGGGAAAGGGTACCACCCAAATGAAGAATTTCTGTTCCGTGAAAGACTGCTTGACAGGTCACTGACAGAGGGATGGTATTTTCATTATCCACAGCAACAAGGACGACTGACGTAGAAAAATTTAAGACGTCGATAGAGGTCTGGGAGCGTGACTCGGTGGTACTGTGCTTTCTGAGCCTGTGTGGGGCTCTGCGCGCAAAAAGCAAACAAAGGAACCACAGAAGGAAGTCAAAAGTGGAAAACAGGTTAATGGCTTTCAGATATTTGGAGAAACTCACTGTCTAATTAGTAATAAAAAAATTACTTTTTTTTTTAAAAAGGAGAGGTTGCTTTAGACCTATCAAAGGGACAAAGCTTGTAAAGTGGCATAATATTTAGTGTGTGAGGAGGCAGGAACAGGACCCCCTGACTCGCTTGGAGGTGAGGCCCTGTGAGGCCCTTTGAACAGTGATGTGAGTATAGTACGCCCCGGAGCAGGAGCAGCTGTCTGCAGATGCGCATGTGGGTGGCCCCTACAGGTATTGCTGGGACAGGCCCCGGAGCCATTGCTAGGGGTGGGCAGGTTAAGCGAGTGTGTGCACTGGGCAACGTGGCCCAGTAAGCGACAAACGGTTCCTGACAATGCTGGCCCAAGTGAAGCAGAGCTCTGTAACACGCATTCATTAACACGTAAACACGTGTATGATAGTCAGAATATTGTCTGCTCCTTGAGCATGCCTATTTATGCAGGGAATATAGCTGTCCCATTAGAATAGGTCCTGTCAGGGGACTGAGTGGAGGGAAACAGGAGTCAGGATCAGGGATGAAGAGGAAAAATGGAAAAATAACAGCACAAAACAGCTGCCTTACAGCTGGACACGGCACCATAAACCAGGGGCTGCGCGCTACTCTACCCCGGGAGCTGAAGTCAGAGGATTGCATTTGAGCCTGGCCCCCAAACTTTACACAAAGGGCTTGTCACGTCTCAGCTTTCTCATCTGTGAAGTGCAAATAGTAAATAGCTTCCCACCAGAGACGTGATTGGTATTTTTTTCTCATACTGATATTGAGCCCAGAACTGTGTGCATGCTGGCAAGTGCTCTACCACTGAGCTACACCCTCGGTCCAGTGGCAGCAGTGATTGGGAAGAAGAAGGCAGCCTGATCGGCTCGGTATGAGTACAGCGGACATTAAGTTCCTTCTTCCTGTCCGGGAGTTTTTGCCCCCAAGTCTCTCCCCTCAGATGGGACCTCAGACTCTACCAGGCCCTGCTCTGCGATCACGCCCCTCAGCGGCACTGCGGCTCTGCCAAGGCACACACTGTCCTAAGCCAGACGCCGGAAGAGCAGCTCGGCAAGGTTGGTCTCCCCAGCTCTGGGTCATTAAAGCAGGGCTGCTTTTCCTAGGCCCTGGGAACTGGGCCTGGTACTCAGGCTTCCTGTGCCCTTGTCCACACTCTAGTGAAAGGCTGGCCTGCTCCTCTCGGGGGCCTTACGTCCTCGTCACTTCCTTTATTCGGCCAACCTGACTGACACCATGTGGACTTGCGCAAGAGGTGTTGCTTCATCTTCTTTGATTTTATCTACTCTTTCAGGAGCCCTGGTCAGAAAGGAGCAGCCAAAACCCTTCCGTGGCTCCTTAGGTCCTTACAGTGAAGTCCAGGCTCCTGGTCACAGGCCCACCTACTCACAGTACCTGAGTGGCCTCGTCTCTCCTGCTCATCCAAGTGCTTCAACCTTCAGATTCAGCCATAGACACTATTTTGGTTTCGCTTGTGTTTTTATGTGGGGTATTTGCCCAAGCTGTGTCTTTATTCAGGCAACACAATTTTGTTGAGCACCTATTGAATGCCGAGTACAGCGAGAGGTTATTTTATTTCTTTTGTATAGAATCTCCTTCCTACCCTATATTTGTCTGGTTATCTGTTGCTCATCCTTGTGAGGCTTAGATGCCCTTGTTTGCATTTTTATAACCCTTCCCGTGTCTCTTACCACTGTGCTTTTCTATGGTTTATTTTGCATTTATTACCAGATGAAAAGTGCTGGGAGTTTAGGGAGCATGTCTGTTTCATCACATTCGTGTCCCCAGCTCCAAGCTGGGCACGGAGCAGCCATCCCCTGAATAGTTACCGAGTAAGAGGATGATCTCATAGCATACAGATTGCAGCTTTACACTGTTTTTTTGGATGGAGAAGGGACCCTGGAGATACTCAAATCTGTTTTTTTTTTCCTTATTCTTTTTCATTTAAGTGTTTTCTACCAAAATATCATTCCCATACTATGAAATTCACCATCTTAAAGTTTACAAGCAGTGATTTTTAGTATATTAACAAGGTTGTGCAACCACCCTTGCTATCTACTTTCAAAACATTTTCATCTTGCCTGAAAGAAACAGTGTAACCACTAGCAACCCCGCATCCTGCTTCTCTTTCTCTCAGGCCTGAGCAACCGCTAGTCTGACTACTCTCTGTCTCCATCGATTTGCCTATTGTAGACTTGGCGTGTAAATAAAATCATGTGATTTGTGGTCTTTTGAACCAGGTTTCTACCACTTAGTGGAATGTCCTTAGAGTTTAGACTTGAAGTGTGTAGCCATACTTTCTTTTTTTTTTAACTTTCTTCATTTTCATGGCAGAATAATATTCCACCATAGGGATGGATGGGCCAGCTTTGCTTATCAATTCATCAGTTGATCACTGGATATTTGGGTTGTTTGTCCTTTTGGTTATTATAAATAACAACTCCATGAGCATTTATGTATGAATTTTTGTGTGAACTATCCTTGAATTCCTTTCCTTATATAGATAGGAAAGGAATTCCTGGGTTGAATGCTAACTCAATTTTAACTTTTTGAGGAATCACGGATCTGTTTTCCAAAGTGCTGTACCACTGCTAATAAAACAGTTCAAATTTCTGCACATGCTGGTTGTTATATTCCTTTTCTTTTTCTTTTTGAGACAGGGTCTCACCGTATAACCCAGCTTGGCCTCTTAACTTACTTACGGTTGTCTTGCTTCAGCCTCCCTCGTGCAGGATTATAGACACGTACTACCATGTCCAGCTCCCTTTTTCCTTTTATTAGAAAAAATAGCCACCCTAGTGCGTCTCGGCCTTCTTTTCTCACATACATGCTATGATCTTTTATGGGATAATAATTCAACCACGGTTTCTGCATTTGACAGTGGGCACGTTAATAACCTGTGGTGTCCTCTCTCTCGCTGAGGCTGGGAACCTCTACCCAGGACGCCACCATGTGGATGGAGACAGAGCACATGACGCGGTTAGGCGGCTGCTGGTCCTAGTGGGTGTGAGCCACTGGTGAGGAGTGAAGCCTGAAGCCTCCTGCTTGGGCCTCAGCTTGATGGCCGCCTGAGTGGTGGCAGCTGCCTGTGACGTGGACCTGAGAGGGCTGGGAGGGGAGCCCTCACCTTCCCATTGTTGCCGGGGGGCTGGAGCCCCACAGTGCACTGGGGAAGCCGGAAGAAGAGCCAGGTCGGGCCTCAGCGCCCTGACTCTGGTCACTGGGGAGTGACGGCAGGCTGCAGTGGCGAGCTGGCCTTGTGCCGCGCACGTGCCCCGCGGGAGTTCAAGGCCCACGGTGGGCGCTGAGGCAGCGTTTTCATTGCAGCTTCACAAGCAGCTTGTCCAGCTGCAAAGGCAGAGAGAGGAGGCGGTGACACAGCCCCCTGCTATTCTGCTGGCCTGCCTTGGACTGCAGAATGCACACTGTACTTACTTATTTATAAATTCAGGATCGCTCCCCAGGGCTCTGAAGCCAGGGTGGCCAGGGAGCCTGCTCCTGACCCGGACCTGGGCTTCCCTGAGCTTGGGCAGGCACGCTGGGCACCACGGAGCCCTGGCTGATTCAGGCCTGTACACGGCACCCCGCGGCTCCTGGCAGGCTTTCCAGCCGCAGGACCTGGCTGCCCCACGGCCCTGCCTGCCTGTTCCAGCTGGGCGCCCGGGATAGCAGGCCGGGCGGCCCGCACCGCGCCTCCCAGGATGGCTGCAAGCGTGGTCTAAGCACTTTCAGCTCTGTAGCAACATGTTGGGTTTGGAGCGAATTTTAAAAATTTTAGTTATTGTTGACACATATTTGTCTGTATTTCTGGGCTACCGTGTGATGTTTAGATACGTGTATAATGATCGTATCAAGGTAGTTAGCATAGTCGTCACCTTAGATATTTATCATTTCTTTGTGTTAAGAACACTCAAAATCCTTTCTTGTAGCTATTCTGAAATATTCAGTGTATAACTGTTAACGCTAGACATCCTGTGCGCAGAAACCCCAAATCTTCTGCTGTCTAGCCCCAAGTGCGCACCTGTGACCAGCCTCTCTCTGCGCCCCCCAGAGTCCAGAGACCCTGTCGCCCTCTATCTTTAGGAGACCAGTCTCCCTGGAGTCTACACATGCGTGACATCCCGTGCTCGTCCCCACTCTATTTCTAGTTGTTTCCCTCAACATTACGTCCTGCAGGTCCATCCACGTTGCCACATGTGGTGGGATTTCATTCCTTTTTTTTTTTTTAATTGCTGATTGATTAAACAAGGGCAGGGTGTCTGAGACGGGGGGAAGGTGTGAGTCAGGCAGGTGAGATGGGAAGAAACAGGCGTACTGGTGGTGACCGTTGGACAGCAGGGTGCTGCTAGGCAAGTTGTCTCCTCCACTGAGCTTTGAGGACATTGTGCTGGGACTCTGGGAGGGTCTCCATCGCTCACTGCCTTGTAGCTGGAAGACTAGAGGATGGCCTGTAAGAGATGACAGAAAATTCTAGAAGGCTTTCCAGCCTTGCCTCCCTCTCTCTTCCTCCCTCTTTTCTTCTTTCCCTCATTCTTCCCTCTCTTTCTCTCGCTCCCTCTTTTCCTCCTTCCTTCCCTCCTTCTTCCTTCTCACCCCCCTTCCTTCCTTCCCATGTGAAAAGAGCTGTGACTGAATGATTAGTCAAGAGCCAGCAGAGACGATTTATGGGGGTCCTCAGGAGCAGAGGGTCTGTGACATTTTCAGAGGAGAAGCAAACAGATAGAAGGGTCTGGGAAATGTATTCACAGATGCCAGTTGGAGATGAGGGAGGTATATCTGATAGTATTTTTTAAAGAATTAAACCATGAAAACCTCAGTCAAAGGTGATACCATTTTTCACCTTCAGAGAGCTAAGTTATGGTATTTATTGAAATATCAGGTGACTTGCTTCTTTTTGGAAGTTAAAAATTAAGTCCATTTTTAGGCATACAGTGTGCTTTCGTGTTGGCATTTCCACTCTGTTTTCAGAGTAAAAAGTCAAATGGTGAAGAGAGGGAGGTGGAGGGAGGGAACAGACTGGCTTCATGTAGTCGGTCAGCCTGAAGTGACCTGCGTAGTAGAGGAGGAAGAGGTCCCTGCCAGCATGTCCTAACCACACATTTGTGGGAGTAAAACACATTCTAGGTGGGTCTGATTTTGGCAGTTGTCTTCCACTGTGTATTTGCCTCTTGAATGTGTAGAAGGAGGCACGGTGGACAGAGGACCCTGACGGAAAAGAGGCAGGAGAAAGAAGAAAATCTGAGGACTTGAGAAAGGATTTTGCCAGGACTGAGGGTGGAGGCCTGCATGGACGTGAGGCGCTTCTTTTCCTCTTCAGCCGGTGCAGAGCTGCATGAAGGGCTGAGAAAAGCCTGGGAGACATCGGTCTTTGTCCCGAGGAAGAGAAGGTACTTGGATTAAAGCACTTGTATTAGTTGCTTTTGTGGATTTCATGACCTGTGGGGTTCCTGGCTCTCCCCTATATTTTGTGTTCTAAGTCCAGAGGATTCATTTACTCAGAACACCTGTTCACAAGGAACTTGCTTCCGCACGGGCTTGTTCTGCATTTCTGCAACTTGCCTTGTGAGGGGCTGAGCCCCGGACAGGGCTGCCCCGCGGGCTGTGAGGTCCGCGCTGTGGCTTGTGCTTTCTCAGCAGCAGTGGCGGGGACAACGACGGGCGTAGGTCAGCTCCAAGCCCCTCAGCGGGCGTTGTGGGTTGTGGCTGCTACAGTCTGATGGGACACGGTGATGGCGAAGGAGGGAAAGTCAGATCAGAGGAGAGCGAGGAGGGGCCAGTGGACTAACAGAGGTGGGAAGCGCTCCACAGAGGGGCGCTGTGGCTTTTGCTAGACTTCAAGCTGCGTCTTCCACATTCATTCCTGGGGCGACTTGAGCACCCAGCCCTTTTCCTAAGATCCCACTTGGACCCTTGCGCACTCTCGGTCTTACCTTAAAACAGAACTTGCCGTGTTAAAAAGAAAAGCCTCAAGTTTCCCTGAAGTTTATTAAGACTGAACAGGCGCATCATTACTTAACGATTGTTTACAAAATACTTTTTGATGATGAACTCATAAATGAGGCAAAAACATATGGATTTTTTTTTTCACCAGAGAAGTGATTGCAAATTTATTCTTTATTTTGGTGAAAATAACGCATTTGAAAAAATTATCTCACATATATAGTTTTAAGAAGCTGCTCCAGACCAATGAGGAAGGATCCAGGCCGCAGAAGAACTGACCTAACACGGGCCTGCGCTTGACCTTGCCGCCTGTGTGGACTCGGCGGTCATTTCCCCCGAGAAACCCCAAGGTCCCCCCAGGTCTCAGAGGCGCAGACTTTGGGTTCAGAAGCAAGGCGTGAGCCATCGGAGCATCGATTCATCATCGCCCCGAAGATGTAGCCACCCTCCTCCCCAGCTGCCTCCAGGTATCTGCCCTTCACTCAATTTGGATGAATGACCCGGCGGGAAACTGTGAAGGTTACTTAGAGTAAAAAGCACCTTATCAACCGGAATTGCTCACAGCAACACTAGGATGGGGCGAGGCTGGGAGGGGGCAAGTTTCACAGACCTGCGGAGGTTCAGGGCTCCTCGGCAGCCTGGGGGGTGACCGAAGGGTCAGTCTCAGAGGCCGCGGCCCTCGCCTCTCCTGCTGGGGTGGAGGGTTTGGTGACACCGCCTGGCCTGGCTTGCACAGTGCCGCAGCGATCTGTTCTGGCTGTTTGCCCCGCTGTGCCGTCCAAGAGCCAGATGGCAAGCTTCTCTGGGCCCGGGACCTGGGCCTGAGGCTGCCTTTGCAGGACTTCAGCAGCCTGTGGAGACGGGTGGAAGCGAATTCCTGGCCCCTGGCAGGCTTCTAGAGACTACTTCAAACAATTTAATCGTCTTGAGTGCGGGACACTTAGCCGCATCAGAGCTAAGAGCAGTGCTGGACTGTGATCACAGGCTGGTGCCGCCGGGAGCCAGGACAGCTTGTGGGCCCAGCCCCGGGCTGACCTGGGGGGCGCTTCTGGCTGGCTTGTGAGCCTGGCTTGTGGTTCTGTGAACGCGGGCCCCAGAAGGGAGAGGTGACCCTGGCCCCCGATGCTGCTGTGCTGGAGAAGGACGAGCTCTGTTAGGTGCCCCTCTGCACGGCGCCGCTCTGCTGGTCTCCAGCCAGGCTGGAGGGAGGACGGAGCGTGGCTTCTGCTTGTGTTCTGGGAACTGCACAGTGCTGGCATCGGGGGCAAGTGCTGGATGGACTGTGCCCCAGTACCCGACCCAGGCTAATCCGGGAGCTCCCCGGTCCGAGGCCAGAGATGGGCCTCCCTGGGTTCCGGCTCTGATCCCGGGGTAGCCAACATTTCCCGGGGACGTGTTTGGTTGTCGCAGCTCCGGAGAGCTGGAGCTCTTGGCTGGCAAGGCTGGGGCTGGAGCGCTAAATGTTTCACGATGTCCGTCCCCTCCACACCATTTTCTGCTCCAAACTGTCAATAGTGCAGAGGTTCAAAGGGTGTGGTGGGAAGTGATGTGGACACTCTTGCTCCTTCTTGGTCCTTCATGGCAGAGCTGTGATTTTAAAGTTCCTTCTTAGCTCTTTCTTCCTCAAAAAACCAAAAATGGGCAGACAGTTGGAACATGGAAGGCATGAAAGAAATTTGAGAAATTAGGGTTGTTTAGTTTGAGAGAGAGAAACCCGAATGGTTACTTATTAGCCTTCAGGAATGGAATTGTTTTCTCCATGAAGGATGCTGAGAAAAGATTATTTTCTTTTGAAGTCCGCAGAAAATGAAATGGTTTGAGTCGGGGAGGAAGGATCTGGACTGGATCCAAGAAGGCATTCATCAGTGTGTAACAATAAGAAATCTGTCTAGCTTTGTGAGAAGGGTAGCAGCATGGTCACAGAAAACCTTCAAGGAAAACAGATATCGTGGTTTTCATCTGTGCGGGGGGACACAGGTACACTCTGAGCCCCGAGCAGGGAATGGGCTGAATGGCATTTCAGGGCCCCCATGAGTCTTGGCATGTGTAGCCCTCTGCCTTATCCTTTATATAAGAAAATAAACAATTATTACTGTTATTTTTTCCCTAAAAGTTCAACTTCTCTCTTTCATCTGCTCACCTACTGTCGATACCTGTTAACGGCCAGGCGCAGCTGCTGGCCTTCTAGTCACCCTTCTTCTCCTCCACCTCTGTTCCATCTCTGCCTCCTGGGATCTTCGACCACTGGGTGAGGACTTCCCAGCCTTGAGGCTCCGACTGGGTGCTGAGGGTGATAAGTGGGCGCTCTCCCCTCTTCTGACCCCAGCACCACTGAAGCTTTGGCTGGGAGACTTCCCAAGTCCCATCGGCGTTGAATTTTGTTGCTTTATTGGATTGCAGTGCTGTATCTAATTTGCTGACCAATATCATTATCCTTAGATCTTTCTTGATGTTCCTCCAAATCTCGCCTGTCTGCCAAAATTCTGTGATTGAGATTATTATTTCCCTTGGAAAGTCTTTTCTGGATGGATTTTATTTTATTTTTTCATGGTCTCTGCCCCATGTTTACTACAAAGGAGGGAGAAAATGAGTTGAAGTACTTTCTCTGCAAAGTTTTAATGAAAAAGAAGGGGAATATAGATCTTCTCTTTCCTCCCCACCTTATATCTTCTACTTCCGGCCGAGGGTTTGTTTCCTAATCTCCTGGGTTTGATGCTTGTATTCTTGCATGGATCAGCTTGTTATTAATTTAGAGAAGAATTGTTTCGGGCCCATAGACTCGGCTCTTCCCCAGGCCGACCAACTTGCTAATATTTTTGGTTAGCAGAAGTTAGAGAATTTCAACGATTCCAGAGGAGCTTGCCCCAGAGAGTTACATCCTCCCTTTGGTGACTTGTTAGAATTGTCTTCTTCTGGGCTATTTTGTCTCACCACCCTATTGATTGATTGCAAGAGTTGAAGTCAGACCTGGGCCTAATCCTGTTCGTACACTCACTCTAATACCTTAGGTAAGTTATAGAACCTTTCTATGTATCAGTTTCCCCATCTGCAAAATGGGGTTCATGATACCTTCTCAGAGGTTCTCATGAGCGTCATGTGAGATGATCAGTCACATGAGGTGGTGCTGACATAGTGATCTCTCCATAACACGCTGTGTGTCATAGTTACCTAGGGAGGCCTCAGCTGAGGGGAAATATTAAAAGCTGAGCGGTCAGAAACCTGCAGAATTCCTGGGTGTCAGACTGTGATGTAGCTGAGAACTCAACCTCTTACCCATTCCTCCGTCCCACCCCGCCCAGGTATGGCCTGGAGCTCAGCCTTCACGCTGCCCGTGAGAGACCACAGATAGCGGGTGAGGGCCTGTGGAGAGGCGTGCCGCACCCTCCCTGAGATGTTCCCTCCGCCGTCACGTCTCACCAGCCACCGTGGCCCGTTTTCTGCCGCACGTCGTCTTCCCCTGCAGTCATAGTTGATTTAGCACATTCATTTTGGTGAGCTCCGGTTTTCACTGCGGTCTGCAGACCTTTTATTCGTGGCTTTTAGCTATGTCGGTGTGGTCTGGCCACTCATGCTTTAGAAGGAACTTGCTGGTCTAGATGTCAGCGTCCTCCGAAATGTGGACACAGGTACCACCATCGCTGGGCTTCAGGACGCTGCGGCTTTTGCACATTCACTCGGCGGCGGGAGCCAGCACGGCACAGGAACGGCGTCAGCAGTTTCTTCCAGTTTGGTAGCTGAGGCGATCCACACCTTAGCGCCGTTCTTATCCCCGAGTCTTTCTCTTGTCTAGATGATTTATGGGCTGGGACTGTCGAAGTAGCCCATCTAGGGAAATATGCATGAATTAGGAACATTCGATATGCATGTGTGCATTTGTCTCATTAATCTCATTTAGATGTGTGCCTGCTTGCACCTGCTCCGTCTTGTGGGCTTCTTGTTACCCCGGGAGGCTCATTCTGCTGCTAACGAGTTGGTTGTCCTTCAATCTTTTATTTTCCTATTTTTTTTATTAATACATGTTTTCAATGCATTTTGCAGTCATTTTGGGAAGTGGGTACATGTACATCATACAGCTTGCTTCCTTTTTTTAAAATTTCCTTCCTCTTCCCTCCCCCTTCCTCCCTCCTCCTCTAATTCCCCTTTCCCCATTTTTACTCTTGTGGATATTACTAATTTTAGCTCTTGTTTATGGCATATAATGTTTATATTCATTGAGGTTATTAGGTTTCTATACATGGCGTATCTTTATTTTATTATTTCCCCTTCTGCGCCTCCTCACCCCTTGCCCTTGGTCTCTTGTACTCCTTCCCATTTGCAAGAGATCTGTCCCCTTGTCTCCTTCTATCTATCTTCTGTTGATCTCTTTGCACTTTGCCTTACTCATATGAGAGTTACCACTCAGTATTTAAGCTTCTGTGTCTGGTTAATTTCATTCAACACTGCATTTTCCAAATGCATCCATTTTCCTACAAATGTCTCAAATTTGTCTTTCTTTACAGCCAAGTAGTATTCCATTATGTATAGATACCACATTTTCTTTATCCAGTCGTCTGTTGGCAGGTGTACAGGCTGCTTCCGGGATTCAGCTATTATGAACTGTGCTGCTCTCTTAATAGGAGAATTCTGGGGTGTTGGGGACCAGTGGAAATTGCTAGGTCTCAGAAGAAGGGCTTAAGGAATTTCAGTCCCAGTACTGCAACTGGCCGGCAAGCCAACCCCAATAAACACAAGGAATGAAGGGACAGAGCTGTGGGAAAGAGAGCGGCAGTTTGCACAGCGTCAGCAGGCCGTCCTGTGGCTCCCCACAGGCCGTGTGGTATTCCAGACCCCTCGCGTTAACCCCGGCTTGCGGGTCAGCCCAGCAATTCTCACAGCTCCCGAATGCTCCCAGAGCCCCGTGACGTCCAGGTGTGTCGAAGGAGAGCAGCACTGGCGCTTGCCTCCTCTCTGGCTGCACCCGCATGGACTCCTCTGCAAGCAGGCACCGCCCGACCTGTGGGCTCTGCTCCCTCCCGCAGCAGCTGTAGCTCCACGAAGAGCAGGGCTGGGAGTCAGGCGCCATGTGCCCCTGGAGGGACCTGCTGACTCCCAGCCCTCTGGCGTTGTTTTGCCTGCAGTGATTTTGTATTAGTTCTTAGGCCAGCAGAAAAGCCGGCTCTGTTTAGCCCTGTTCAACTGAGGTCCCGTTCTAGGTCAAGTCAGGAAACTCTTCGCTGAGTTTCTGTGTCTCGGTGCTTTTTCTCATCGCTGAGATGAAATACCCGATACCCGAAGTTGAAGGAGGAAAGTTTTATTTAGCTCACAGTTTGTAGAGGATTCAGTCCAGACTTGGCTGGCCCGGACGCAGGGTGGCCTGGCAGAGGGACAGCACAGAGGAGAAACAGTCCATGGCAGGGAGGCAGAAAACAGCAGAGCAACAGCAGCCAGCCTTCTTCCTGGTCCTTACATTCCCCGTGGGTGGGTAACACTCACATCCAGGGCGGAGCATCTTGAATCCCATCATCACACCATCACATCCTTAATCCCAGCATCACACACACTAGATCAAGCCTCCTCCAGAAGCCCCATCTATGACCACACAAGGCTTCGGGAGACATCCAGACACAAGGACATAGCACTCCATGGCTGTAGAGGGCCCTGAGGTTGACAGACAGAGGACACAGTCTCTTCCCAGGAAGTTCTGCGTGATGTAGAGAGTGCTCGAGAATGGCTGCAGCTTAGTGTAACACGTGCCCGAGCAGGGCACCCACAAGGGCTCAGGGAAGACACGGTAGAGATGCCTGTCTGGCCGCGGGAAGGCGGGGTGTGTGGGCAGGATGTAAGGGAACAAGGAGGCCTCTCAGGAGGTGAAAGGCCAAGACACACTGGGAGTGACTGGTGGCACTGGAAGAGGGAGAGAGGTGTGAAACCAGAAGTGTGTGGAGCCCTGTTATGTTTGCAGACCCACCAGGTAGTTGCATACATGTAACAGTGTGGGGCTGAGGCAGGGAGCAGGCGCGGAGAGGAACGGGGAGGCGGGAGTTGGAAGAGGTAAGCACCAGGCGGGACTTGAAGCAGCTCCTAGCTTAAAGGAACCATAGCACGCAGGTGGCAGGGTTGTCTATAAATGTAGAAAACTTCTTCTATCCCAAGGGTTGGAAGTGGGGAGCAAAACTAGGTCCACTGAGAGCCTTTACTTTGCGTTGGGTGAAGCTGTTTAGTAAGAGGAATCAAAGGTCCCCATTTCTATTTGGAGCATAAATAAACTCTGTGGTGTCAAACAGGACATTAATGATGGACTTGAGATGCCAAGCCACGCTCTCTAAACACCCTTGGCTGGGAGTTCACTACTCTTCTTTTTCTTTTCCTCTTTTGAACCCCAGCCCCCAGTTTTTTGAGACAGATGTCTCACTGTGTGTGTAAATTTCCCAGGCTGGGCTCCAACTTGCGATCCTCCTGCTTCAGCCTCCCAGAGAGCTAGGATTACAGGTGTGTGCCACCACGCTGGGCTGCTCCTCTCCTCTTGCTCTCAGGTGGCTCCTCCAAAGGGTTAACAGCCTCAACAAGGATGCTGTGTGCTCTGTGCAAAGACCTTGTGAAGGAAAGCAGCTAGAGATGATCAGGCACAGAGTGGAGGGAGCAGAAATATGCAGAGTAACTATGCAGTAGAGCAAAAATGTGAACTGTCGTTAGGATGTGAATGACTCACTCCTGAAGCGAGAACTGAGCAGAGGTGGGGAGCGTGGTCTTCGCTGCCTGCTGGCAGGAAAGGGGCAGGCAATGTCAAAAGTCTGCATTCAATTCATTTTAGAGCATTTATGGATCGAGGCGAAATTCTGAGGTCAACACAAAGAATTTAGCCACAGGAGAGAGTGAACTTCAAGGGGATTCGTTAGACGTACGCTTGCAATAGAGAGGAGGCCAGGGAATAGTGTCCTTGCTGGTGTCGCCCTGGGATACAAAGGGCCTCAGAGTTTGGTCCTCAGTGCTGATGTCTATTAAATATTCTGATTACGACAGGCACAGTGCGTAAGCCTGGCATGCAGCCCTGGAATGGAGGAGCACTTACTATTAGCATTCTTCCCTGCTTTTTGCTTGTGACTGGGGATTGCGCCCAGGGCTTTCACACTGAGCAGTATCTTCAACCTTTTTTTACATTTTGAAGCAGGGTCTAGTTACCCAGTCTGGACTTGAACTTGCAATGCTTCTGCCCCAGCCTCCTGGAGTGCTGGGATTACAGGCTTGTACCGCTATAACACCCCCATTTTACAGATATAGAATCGAAGCTACGGAGCTTATGTAACTTGCCCAGGGTTACACAACTAGTGGATTGAAGAGTAGAAATCCAGATCCAGGTAGTGTAGCTCCAGAGCCCTTCTTAACTATCGCAGAGCCCTTCTTAACTATTTCTCTTGAAATGATCAGATTAAGCAAGGGAAAACAGTTGGAAAATATAGACATGCATGTGGATGCTGGTCCGAGGTGTTGATGGGCACATCTGAAAATTTCTAGTGCACTCAGGATAATAAAGGAGGAAGAAGAAGCCCCGCCCCCATCACAAGGCTGCAGGGAGAGGAGCGAGCCTGCTGGGAGGGACTGAGGTCACCGTGAGAAGATGGCTCTCCTGGAGCAGCCCCCTCAGCAGCACAGGGTGTCACGAGGCTGGTGCAGCACAGCAGTGCTGCCACAGTGTCCCCAGCCCCGTCCTCTGGGCGCTGCCACGGTGGTCGGAGCCTCTCTGTGGCCGGGACCCGGGTGCTCTGGCCGAGGAGAGATTGGGCCTTGTGGCCTCAGCCCGCTCCCTGCGGTTTCCTGGAGGGCGAGAGCTCTCTGTAGTTGTGTTTGTTCAAAGCTGCACGGACAGTGGGGTCGGGAGGGAAACGTCAGCCTCCAGGGCCACCTCCCACTCCACACGGACGGAAGCAGCCTCGGCGGAGGGTGTGGCAGGGCCACCAGCTGGCGGGGAGCAGGGGGACAAGGTCCCAGTTGCACTGGGTCCTGCACGCCTGACGGCCTCCTCTCTGAAGACTCGCTGCGTGTAACCAATTCAGTGGCTGGTTGTCGATTCTCATCAGTGAGTTCCTGAGTGAACCAATTTCTTTTTAAAATTTGTTTGATTTGTTTCCTCAATTTCTTTCTTTCTTTTCTTTTCTTTTTTCCTGGCGTTTTCCTTGTCCTCATATTCCTTATAGTCTCTCCTGGGTGCCTGTTTCTTTTCCTCCTTCTTCATGGTTCTACTTCATCCCCTTCATCCATTCCACCTCCTCTCGCGCTCTCTCTGTCTCTGTCTCTGTCTCTGTCTCTCTGTCTCTCTCTCCCTCTCTCTCTCTCTCTCACACACACACACACACACACACACGCACACGCAGATGCGCCCGCACTCACACTGGCTCACGTTTTCTCTAGATTTAGAGAGAGACAGACAGACTGGCTCCATCCTCTCCCCCTCAGGAGTGCTAAAAACCCGTCCATCTGTTGCAGATCTGCTTATTATTTGAAATTCTGCCTTAGGAAGGAAGACGGAGGCTGAGCTGCCTATCTAGTCTCTCATTCTTCCCTTTAAGGACGGGGAAATGACCATTTCTCACCCAATTGGCACCTTAATGAAAACTTGGGCTGCCTCGGCCCAGGAAGTCATGTTGACATTCTCCTCTCAGGGGAATTAGTGTGGTGCCTTTCGCAGATGGCCGCTTCATGCATTGTTGATGACTGCAGGGTAGGTGCTCCTGGTGACTCGGCTGCCAGCTCCTTGCTCTCCGTGGACGCTGGTTTGGCTTCACACCATGTGTGCATGTGGAATGTGGAGGCGCTGTGAGGAGGGGGGATCGAGCAGTCAGTCGGGAACCTGGCTGGAGTGTGGAGAATGAGGCAGGCTTCCCGTTGGGTGGAGTGTGGGGCAGCGGCGTCTGGGTATTTAAGGAGGGCCCTTCTGTCTCCCAGAGTTCGTCCTCCCCAGAATTCAGTCTTTGCTAATGGTGCTGGAACAGGGTCCGACTTCCTGCCTGGACTCCTCGGGGGTGACGGGACGCAGCTCTTCCTTCCGGTGCCACCCTGCTGAGCTGATGCTGCCCGGGGTGCTGGGTGTCTCCATCACGGTCCCACACGCAGCCTCCTCGTCCTCGCTAGCACAGAGGGCCTCTGAGGCATGTGCAGAGATGCAGGGGGGCCCGTCCCAGCCCACCACGGTTCCAAGCCTCCCCGGGGTCCCCCTGCCGCACCCACACCCTGTGCTGCTCTTCTCCTCCTGGAGCATAAAGCCCGGACTCCCGTGTCGGAGGCGCTGTGGGACGCTGGACAGCCCTTTTGTGTCTTCTCGAAAGGGAGGCCGAGGCCAGCTCTCAGCACCTCACAGCAAGGCTCCGTGTTGACGTGCGGTGAAGGTATTCGTGAGACAGAAGGCTCTCGGAGGGGAATATATTTTTAGTTCTTGTCTTGGGGTCTTGGAGTTAGTGCTGTAACCGTTGGATTAGTGAGGAATTCTACATCCACCCTCCTTGGGAGTCACCGACTGTATTTTGCTGACCAGAGTTAGCAGTGTCCTAGGACACTCCGAGGTCAAATTCTTCTCTCCAGGGGGGTTAAATCTAAAGTGTCTTCCTTACCCTACTCGTTCACTTCCTGAGATAACCTACCCGCCTGGGCCCCTGCAGGTATTCAGGCTGCTTTCACAAAGTCCCAAGACTGAGTACCTTGTAAAGGATAGAAATCCATTTCTCAGAGTTCTAGAGTCTAGAAGTTCAAGACCGGGGTCAGGATGTTTGCGTTCTGCTGCACACCCACTTCCTCCTCACAGACTGTCGCCTTCTCCTGGGGACCCGACATGGAGGAAAGGACAAGAATGCTGTCCGAGGCCCTTTCGTAAGTGCACCAAGCCTGCTCCTGAAGGTCCTGCCCCGACCTAAGCAGCTCCAGGGGACCCTTCCCGACACCGTCGCCTGGGGATTAGATTTCACATTCACTCTGCACTCAGAACTCAGTTACTTGGGGATTTCCCTGGCGCTTACTTTCCTCAGAAAAGGGGCTGGGGCTGTGTGAGGGTGACTCTTGCTTCCATGCCTCTTTGCCCCTCTGAAGTCTTTACCTGCAGCAGAGCTGCCCGGCTCCGGGCAGGTGGGAATGAGTGGAAATGTTTCTGCTGTGACACTGGTGCTGGGAGCAGGAATGTGGACTGCTGTGTCCTGCTGCAGACGGTCGGGGCTGCGAGGAGAGGAGAAAACGCAGCCGGGAAATCATTAAATCCAAGAGACGCAGAGAGAGGAGCCCGCGGTGAGTCCGGGAGTCCAGTGTCCTCCAGCACTCGGCCCAGGAAGGAGAAGCGAGCTTGCTGAGGTCATGCGGCCCTGGGCGTCGGGGTCCAGCCAGCTCACCTTCCGCGGTGCTGGTGTGCAGGAGGCTGTGAGGCCGGCTGCCTGGAGGCTGAGGCAGGCAGGCCCCTGAGCAGAAGCCCCTGTCCCTGTGCCTCTGCGGCTGAGCGATGTGCAGCTGCTGGACTCACTCCTGCCCAGGGCGGAGTTGAACTGTGGCATTCTTTTAGAGAGTGGGTTTGCTTCTTTCGTTCAGATTTTCCTCCTCCTTCCAGAGGACACCAACAAACAACCCCTGCTTTCTAGAACATTAGTAGCTGGGAACGGTGGTGCACTCCTGTAATCCCAGCACTCTAGGAGGCCGAGGCAGGAGGATTGCTAGTTAGAGGTCAGCCTGGACATCTCAAAATAAAAATTAAAAAGGGGCTGAGGTTGTAGGCTCAAGGTGAAGCCCTGAGTTTAATTCCCATTACTTGAAAAGAAAAGAGAAAGAGCACGATTGTTGAGCCGTGTGAGCTGTCATCACCATGTTAGGACTGACACGAGCCTGAGAGTGAGCTGTGCCTGCTCCCTGAAGGGTGGAGCAGAGGCCACGGTCCGTTCTTCGCTCTGCACTGTGGCTTCTTGCTCTTGGTTCAAGCAGCTGTCAGCGTCTGCACTGCCCCCTGGCCTGGGTGTTGCTGGCCACGTCTCTCCCCTGCGAGTGCCTTGGCTGGGTGGGGTTGGAGCAGAGAGTCCTGGATGTCTAAATGTGTATCAGTCACGTCCCGGTGGGAAACAAACAGCACATCCCAATAAGGCAACTGAGGCAAGTTAGAGAAAGAAATTTTGAGGGAGGTGACTGGGTGTGGGACACCTGTGGCCTTGGAGTCCCTCAGCCTTCCCCTGGGAGGCCCTCTCATCCCTCGTAGAGGGAAGGAGGCTCAGTACCAGGGAATCTTCCCCTCCCTCCTCTAGACTCACTTTCTTTACCCACTCTGTCAGCTCTAGATGGCGAGGAACGCATTGCCTGGGCTGCAGTGGGAAAGCAGAGGGCTCTCTTGATCCCTCTTCTCCTGATAATCCCTGGTAGGTCATTGTGGCTTGACTATAATCATCTCTTTAGGCTACCACTCCTGCCAGGTGGCTCTGCCACACCACCATCCTTCTGGGTTCTGGTACTACTTCCTCCTCCTCTCATTTCGGGACTAAGGATATGAGCAACAGAACCCTTTCTCCCCTAAGGAACTCAGAGTCTAGTGGGTGAATGTATTGTTAATCATCTGTTGCTATAACAAAATACCCAAGGCTGCAAACTTTATAAAAAAAGGATATTAGCTCACAGCTCTGGAAGTCCAGGAATATGATGCTAACATCTGCTTGGCTTTGGTGAGGGCTTCCTGGTTATGTCACAATATGTGGGTGGCATCATGGTGGGGGTGAGTTCAAGAGAGAGAGATCATGGGGGATCCAGGAAGCCACAGGAATTCAGGGGCCTGGCTGGGATGCTAAAGTACATCAGTCCCTTCTGAGAGTGGTGCTCCCTGAGGGTTCCACTAGGCCCCGCCTCTTAAAGATCCACGATCTCCCACATTGCCACGCTGGGCTTCTAGCACAGAACTCTGGAGGACACATTCACACCGCATTGCAGAGGCATCTGGCCTCATCAGGGGTCACTGAGCAGCAAGAAAGGTCTGCGGTACCGTGGGAGGCTGTAGTGTGACCTCCACCCTGTCTGCAGAGCAGCAGGACACAGGGCTGCTCGGTGGCAAGAACGCTGATCTGAACCTTGGCATGATCTCGCGGACGAGGCTGGTACCCAAATACAGGCAGCAGGAAGAGCGCAGGCACGGGCGCCGCTGGAAGTGGAAATGAAAAAGTGTTGAAGAGCCACACACTCCCTTCTATTGCAGGTAGTAGAAACTAGACATGAAGTAGTTAAAGAGAAAGAAAACATTTTCTTAAAATGCATTAGTTGCAGTCTTTAAAGTCCAGAGGTGGGCCGGGTGTGGTGGCACAGGGCTGCCATCCCTGAACTCTGGGAGGCCGAGGCAGGGACATCACGGTGAGTTTGCAGCTCCATAGTGAGACCCTGTCTCAACAACAACAGCAACAACAAAACAATGAAGTCCAAGGGCTGCAGGCATGGTTGTCTCCAGCTGCTTAAACACAATCACCAGGCTTCATCTTTCTCTCATCTTTCTCCATTTCAGCCCTGCGATCTCCTAGGTCAGCCCACACCCTAGGCAGCCTTTCTCCCCTGCAGGGGTAGGGTGGTGGGAGGGGTTGGGGGGACGTAGTTTCCTGAGGATTAGGCTTGTGTGTCGCATGGAACTCATGGATCTAGACAAAGGAAGATTCTTGTCTCCCAGCCTCCAGGAACCAAGTCTCATTCAAGTTAGGCCCTGGGGGTCACCAGGCCTCCCAGCTGTGAGGAGAGGAAGGGGAGGCTTTGGCAAGGCTGAGTCCAGGCTGTCCCTGGGCCTTGCAGGCACAGGGCCGTGCCCCTTGACCACATAGGTACCCTCCAGGAGAGAGTTTTACTACTTGAAGAAGTGTGTATTAGTCAGCCTCCTGCTGCTACAACAAAATACTTGGCTCAATTAACTTATAGAGAGAAAAGTCTTATTTGGGCTCATGGTTTAGAGGTTCCAGACCATAATGAGATGGCTCCACTGTACCAGGCCTCTGGCAAGGGTCCACAGCACATGACCCTCAGCACATGGTGGATTGAACTGCTCACTGTAGGAGCCAGGAAAGCGGAAAGGAAGAAGAGGAGTGGGGGACCACTCTCCCCCTCAGGGCACTTCCCACTCCTTCCTACCTCACCTCCCAATAGCGCCATCCTGTGGACCAAGCTTCTAACTCATGGACTTTTGGGGGACACTTCTCTAAACTGTAGGAAGAGGGGAAGGTACAGCATTCTGGGAATGCTAAAAATGTCTCCAGCCCAGTGACTGTCCTTGGGTACAGCTAGACAGGGTCCAGGTAGAAAGGCTCGCCTTGCAGCAATGGGCAGCCCCTGAAGCACTGTAAACAGAAGGAAGACTTAGACTTGTATATTTGAGAGTTAATCAGAAATGTAAAGCCACCCTCCAATTATGAAAGTAATAATACTGAAAAGCTGCATAATACCTTCTGAGCCAAAAAGCAGTGTGTTTGGGATTCCCGGCTGTTTGAGTCTGCTTGTACTGATCCCGCCCCAGGCTCTACCCAGGACATCGACTGCATCATTTAGGGTCAGTGCGTGATCTGCCAGGGTGTATTTTCAGACTGTATTAGGGCCTGATCTTTTATATTGGGGGCTCGAGGGTTAATGTGCCCGATCGCCCAGCTCAAGTTCAGCTAGCTGAAGGGAGCTGGGGCGCCGGCTGGGATACTGACAGGCAGTCTCCTGAGCGGCTGCTCTGAGCAACCGGCACCCTCAGCGAGCGCCAGTGAGTCACCCTGGGCTGTCACACCGGGAGCAGGGCTGAGCCACATGCTCCCTCTGCTCTCCCCGTGGCAGGCAAGCGCTACTGACACTGCCTAATTGCACAATCATTTTTCATTTGTCAAGACCCACCTGTCTCCATGCAAATAGAGACTGACAGTCATCTGGGGGTGGACGTGTATCAGTGCGGAGGAAGCAGAGACATTTTGCTAAGAGCAACTGCAGGAGCATCAGGAGCAGAAGCTTCCAGAAGAGCATGATGGGAGAGAGAGTGGCCAAGGGCCTGGATTCAGCTCTGGAAACTGCCCCTTACAACTGCGGGGTCTGGGGCAGGCTGCTTAATTTCTCCCACCTTTAATATTCTTATCTGTCAGCTGTGAGCTCAGAGCACCCACTTCCCATGTGTGGATGGAAGGAGATGGTTACAAAGCCCACAGCAGAGTGTCTGGGCCAAGAACGGTCAACCCGATCAGTGCCCTGGTTCCCTGCGGTCCCCATTCCTGATTAGACCTTCCAGGTTCTTGATGTCGTCTCCCTCCGTGCTGACTGGTGGTGGGTGGCCGGGTTAGGTGGGTGGCAGCTGGATGGAGAAGCTGAGAAAGTCCCGCTGTGACCTTGGCCTGGGGGCTTCTCTGAAAGAATATCCTCCCTGTGAATTCCAAGCCTGTCTGTAGAGGGTCACAGAGCCGGAAGGAAAGGGGGCTGATTCAGTTTGCAGGAATATTTGATATACAGATATTTTCACGGGTTCCTTATTTATGAACTCAGGCTATAGGTTGGAAATGTCTGCGTTTGAACATACTGCTTCTCCTGCACTCGTATGCACTGAAAATAAATGGCTTCTTTACCCAACAGTGGGCATTTGGGATGGTGTGTGTATGTGTATTTGGATTCTAGTGCTAGAGCGTTCTTCTGCAGTTTGGATCAGTTGAAAAACAGGAGCTCGTGGTTGGAAAGGGTGGGGATCAAAGAAGCAGGATTTTTCAGAGGAAAAGTAGGACTGGAGAACAGGACTTAGCCTGTGGGCCTGGTAAAGTTCTTTGCTATTGTCACCACCGAATTAAACTGCCCTATGTGGTCACAAGTACAGGCCCCTCCCACAGAGAAGGAGGAGGAGGAGGGGAAGGAGGAGGCTCGGCCTCTGTGCCCTCAGCTCACACCAACAAGGCTGGGACTGAAGAGGTCCCTTCCCATAGCACCCCCCGGGAAATGGTACAGCCGGGTACTCATCTGTTCAGGCTGAAGGTCCCGCAGTATCTCAGTCACTTTCCTGCCACTGGGGCAAAATACTAGATAGCTACAACTCAGAGGAGGAGAGATTCATGTTGGCTTGTGGTTTTAGTTCATGGTTATCTGGCTCCAAGGCTGAAGTGACATGATGGAAGGGCACAGCGGGAAGAACCATGCTGACCAGGTAGCAGAGAGGCAAGGGCGGAACCAAGGAAGGAACATACCCTTCTGGTCACGCCCCCATGACCACCTCCAGCCAGCCCCCATGTCCCAGCAGCACATTTTGCTGGCAGCTCACCGATGGACGAATCCACTGATTAGTGTCGTTCCCCCACCATCTGATCACCTTCCAAAAGCCCACCCTGAACCCATGAGGATTTGGGGGACATTCCAAACCTAAACAGCAACACCAGGCACTCTCCTGTCCCCTTCTCCTCCCATCCAGTGAGACGTAAAGTTATGCATCCTAATGAAAGCCATCTCACTTTCGCCCGTCCCTCACCCTCCGCTGACTACAAACCTTCCTTATTTCTCATCTGACCACCTGACCTTTCCCGTCTTCTCTCTTTGCTTCTCTCTTGCCACCATAGTTCTTCTGCATGGCAAATTAAAACTTGGTTTAAGACTATGAGCCAGATCATTTTACTCTCTGCTATAACTCTTCATGGTTTCCCATCAGGAGAAAAGTCTAAGCTTTCGACCTGTCCCCTAATCTTTGGCCGAAGGAAAAGCTAATACGCATCTCTCAGTATGAGGGGTAGGACTGGCTCCTGCGGGTTTGTTCGTGGCCAGGAGAGCCCCGAATTTGGCCAGTCTCTAAGGCGATGAGTCACCCTGTGTCTGCAGAAGAGAATTACAATCTCTAAGCTGTAACTGAGAAGTGCTCTAATGAGATTGTAACAAACCCAGCAGGTGTTGCTCTCTCCAGATAGAAATACGGTTTCTGGAATCAGTGCAGAACAAAACGAGGTAGAATATCTCTTCCCCAGTGAAGTCTGCGAGTCTGCCCTGGGCTGAGGAGACTCACAAGGAAGTTTTACATTTTTTGGTGCTGAGGATGGAACCCAACATCTTGCACATGCTAAACGCGTGCTGTACCACCAGGCGACACCCCCACCCCACAGTGAGCTCTTGTCCGTCTGCTTTAGCTGTGACCCTGCCACCACAGTCAGCCAAAGGCACAAATTAGAGACCCTTCAGCTGTCTCTAATTTGTGAGAATAGCTTAGCAGAGAAGTGAAGCCCACAGCTAAATCCTAAATTCCAAGATATTCCCTAGGTCTCCCCAGTCTCCCTCCGGAAAAAAAACCCCTATCAGTTGAGTCGGTAAAAGGTGATTTAGAAAGAAACACCATTTTCATAAAGTATGGCTCTCACCAAAATTGTTTTTAATCCAATTAGAGAAAGATCATGGAAAATACAGCACGAATGGAATGTCCCCAGAAATGTACTTGATGTGGAATTAAAATGATTATCCCAAACAATTTATGGATTACAAAGCTTGACTTTCTTGCTTGACCTTTTAGTAAGGGTTCTGTGCAATGAGAGAGGTAAGCATTATTTCAGCAGCTTTACAGAGAAGGAGAATGGAAGGCCAAGGGGTGAGGGATTTAGCCAGAATTTTATATCTGTGCATAGAAAAGCCAGGACCTAAATTGCAGCTGTTTGACCCCAGCGCCACCATCCCTCCGTGAGGCCACGCTGCCCAGCACTGTAGAAAGGCACACTCTGTCCAGATCACGAGTGGCCGACTTCCAGGTCCATACTCCCACCATCCTGCTACACTCAACTTCCTTAGAGATCTTTTCTTTGAAAGGCCAACTATTCTTTATGTGGGGCACTAGTTTAAAGATTTATTTACTAAATATCAGAGGAGAAAGGAATGTACAGAAGCCCATCAGACCGATGCACGATTTGACCTTCTGTGACCTTCCGATGAAAGACTCGGGATGGGAAAGGCTTATCTCAGCTCTCTGTGCCTGATCCTCCCACTCAGTGACCCAGTCCGGCCGTGGTGAGCTTGTGGTGTGCCAGCAGCAGCCATTTGTTATTGCTGAAAGCTCTAAAGAGTTTGCCCTCACGGACCTAACCCACCGGTCCCACGCGTGACTGCACAGCCCTCACCGGAGATGGGAACGGCGCCATTAAATTCCTTGTGTGGTGACACTCCTGGGGCTGTGAGAGTCCTGCGGCGAGCTCCATAACCTCCTCTCCAGTCACACTAATTCCCACGCTGTCCACCATCCTAGGCATCACCACCTTGTCTTGCTCATTTCCTTTTTCTTCTTCAGACAGTGGGTGAATCGCGTCCTTGGTTTCCTGTAGTAGCAAATCCAATTTCAGAGACACAGGAAAGGGGCTTGTTGAAGCCTCCATCACCGGCGCAGCCTTCGTGGCTCTGACTCGGTATTGTGGAGTCGAGATCAGAAGGGTGCTCTTCGGATCAGCTCCTGCGGGGTCTCTGATGCAGACGCTCCTTGGAGACCGGCTCACGATCTGAGCGGCAGTCCTACGTGACTGCAGAGGTGGGCATGGATTCTACCGTGCACAGGACTCTTAGCTGTTTGGTGACTAAATGAGCCCACAGTTCATTAGAGAGTGGACTGAAGCTCAGATTTTTAAGCGACTTTTCTGTCAACGCAAGGAATGGATAAGATTATTTTTACAAGCTCTTAAAAGACAAGGCAGAGAGACATTCTCACAGGTCCACCGTGGGAAGCTGAGTTCTGATAACTACAGCACATTAACTTCTGTAAAGAACGGCAATCTGCAGCCCTACCATCCTGAACACGCCTTCTCGTCTGTAAAGAACGGCAAATGCAGTGGTCCAAGAAACAATACGCCGCACAACTCATTCCAAAATGGGGTGTGAAGAGTTTGAAAAACAATCGCAACCTTCAAGGACTTCTGTGACACACACTGGAAATGTGGGCAATATTGCCGGACATTTTAGAAAAAAGAGCAGTTCCATCCATCTGGGAGGTTTCGGAGCAATTGCAGATGTGGAAGCTATGAGTTTGGGCTTCTAGGATAAATCTGATTCGGGTGAGGGCGCAAGGGAGGACGCCCCAGGTGAAGTTGGCTGGCTCCAAGGTGCAAGCACATGGTAGACAGGCTTGATGGAGGAAAGGGGCTCAGGCCATCACGCCAGGAAGCAGAGCAGGGCAGTGCCAGAGAGGGGGGACCAAGGGACCAGACACAGATCCGAAAGCCACACTGCCATGGTCCACCCAGACACACCGGGGTCCACCTAGAAATGTGCTCCAGCAATTCCAGGGGCAGATCCCAGGCAATCGGGTTGACACTTCACCCTGTCTCCCACAGGGTTGCTTTGGGCAACCTGGTTCCCCAGGAGAGCTTGTTCCTTTCCTGTGTGCACAAGATAACCAGTTTTGAAAGAAAGCTTTTGGTAATTTGCAGTTTGCAGAGTATTTTATCATGTCATTTAATCCTCGCAAGAGTTCTGAGAGGGCTCTTTAATCACCCTCATGTTGTAGATGAGGAAACTAGGGCTCAGAGACATTGCACATGTTCACCAAAAGTTAAAATATTAATGAGCATGAACAGGACCCTAGAACCTACCTTCTACACCCATTCGCTGTTTTGTTCATGCTTTAATTTACTCATTCATTCACTCATTCAACATCTGTTGAGCACTTACGATATTCCTAGTGTTAAGTTGTGGGAATCCAAGGATAAAAATGTGAAATACTTTCAGTTCCTCGAATTGGGGACCAATAAAGGAGAGAGCAGGTCAGTTATTGACTCATTCTTTGGAACTCCTGCTGGAGTTAGTTCCACTCACATTTAAGTCCAAATAAATGTTAGGGACCCACGTACCTTCCAGCCAGTTGTCTAGTCTGTAAAGACGTTTTATGCTGGCTTATTCGTCTGCACACTGTTGGTGTTCTGTTCTCTGTCCTGAGCCAATATTTGCCTTAGTTCAATACTAATTGTTTCCTGGATGCATACATATCCTTTCTCTTGGTTCCTAAAAAGAAAATTTTAAAATGTATTTTGTGCATTGAATTTACATCAGATCACTTTTCAGCCTGAGTCAGCTTTGCCAAGCTTGTCCCTCACTCCCTGTTCCTAACTTGCTTGGAGAAAATAACTTGATTCCAAGAGGTCACATCCCCACTTTATAGAAGGAAATGAGAAGCAGCTCCTTTGGGGCCCCCTGCAGTAGTCCATGTCTTTCATACCGTGTGGGGTCTTGGATTACAGGTATATGCCTGCATCTCCTCTCTTCTTTACTAAATCATAAATTCTTTTTTTTCTTTCTGCATGTTGGGAATCAAACCCAGAGCCTTGCACATGCTAGGCAAGCTCTCTCCCACCGAGCTTAGCACTGGTAAACCCTCTGATTAAAAGAATCATGGCGTCTTTGTCACCGCTCTCACTGTACAGCCTAACGTGTTCCTGGTGTGTCAGGGGTGCTTGATAAGTACCAATAAACTGAGGTCCCAGAGTCATCTCTCTAGAAGACCTACTCACAGGAGGACTGAGCCACCCACTAGGGAGCCTGTCTTTGCTCTGCTCTACTCCAAGGAGTCTGTCTCAACAGTGAGCCCACTGGCCGTCTCTTGCCTGCAGATCTTCTGTTCCGCAATCCACAATCTCTTTATTGCCAAACATTTACTTTTCTCCTTCCCCTTTTACTTAACCACTTTTGGGTTTCTCCAGATTGTTTGGTAGGGAGATATTTTTCTACTTTGACTTCAGTTGGAGTCTTTGATCAGAGCCTCACAGAGATTCGTCTGGTCACATCTAGTTGAGGTTTTTGTTTTCCGTGTCTGCTGGAGCCAGTTTGTGTGGGCATCGAGTATTCCCTCGAGAGAACACTCAGACACCTGAACAAGCTGGAGAAGAACGCCGACGGCCCATGGAGAGTCAGAGAGGATGTGGGATGAGAACCGCTCTGTCCACAAAAAAGACATGGAGGGGCTGGGAAGCAGGATGTGCGCCGCCTGGGTGGGGAGGAGGGACAGCCACTGGGTTGGTTAGGCAGCTCTTTAGTTTCACTGGGCTGTTCCAACAGTGAACATGCAGTTATTTAGAGCTCTCAAAGTGGTTTGCTCTGCTATGTGGACAGGTTGCGCTGAGCCTCTATCTTCCAGGAGGATGCAAACGTAAGCAGCAGGTACCAGTTTGGGGAAGTCACCACTTATTCTGTGAGGACATCTCTTCAGGAAAGGCTGCCACTGAAGTGAAATCTACATGCATCTGGGGCTCAGGGGACGCAGGTCCAGGGAGCAGACTTCGGAAAACCTCTGCCTCGGCTTGTCACACAGAGCAGTGGTGCTGCGCCGAAACGAGGGAGACCTGGACGCAAGCTTTGCTGTGTGGGGACTTTTGTTACATTAGGAAAAGGCCCCAAAGCCCTCCCTGCTCCATGCTGCTCACCCATCTGTAAAGAGGAGACACTGATGTCTAAGCATATGTATACCCTTGGGGACCAGTAGATAATGTTACCGGGGACAAGTCGTTGAGGTGTAGGCCACTAATGAGATGAACCGGAGGGTGTAAGACCAAGAAAGGGTCCCAAATTCAAAAATGTTCAAGCCATCCACTTGCAACCTCTGTTTGTAAAGTCTTTGATCCCCTTGGAAGAAAAGTAATGCACAAATCTGATTTATTATCATCGTCAGTCGAGTATCCAGTCAATAGCATTATTTATGTTCTTTTTGTGGATAGAGTCTTACCACATGTGCTAAAGAAGGACACAAAACAATTTTATAAAATTCCTAATTCTGAGGCTTTAAATATCGGGTCCGGTTCCATAGGCAGATGTCCAGCTATCTATCCAACACCCCAAAAATATTTACCATGTGCCTGCTTGAGGGCTGTAAACCCAACGTGAGTTTACAGCAATGAGCAAAATCCCAGGGCCCCGCCTTCATGAGGGTGTGTGATGAAATACGTGCAAAGCCCTGTGAAAAGTCACAAGGGACACAATGAAAGCCAAGGTCTAGTCCCGTCCTCAGGTTGTTCGGGGGGTGGTGGGATCCCCGACCCAGGCACGAGATAGAAATTTCTAGAGGGGAAAGAGAAGGGAGAGTGTTTCCCTAGACAGGATCAAAGGTGGACTTTCTAGATGAAGTCCAGACTTTTTAGGTGTTTTTGTGAGTCTTCAGATTTTGATAGGTTCCACAGTTGGGGAGTGAATGTGTGGAGGTGGTTTTGGGGAAGAAAAGATATGAAGGAACCAGAGGTAGAAAGGTGGGGAAGAGGCTGTAGCACAGGGCGACTGCAGCCTCAAGAGTTGATGTGTGTGAGTAGGACGTGGTGGGGCAACCTGTGATCCCAGCGCTTGGGGAGGCTGAGGCAGGAGGATCACCAGGAGTTCAAGGCCAGCCTGGGCTACATAGTAAGACCCTGTCTCAAAAAAAAAAAAAAAAGAGAGCTGATGTATGAAAAATAGGGCTGGGAGACAGGCTGGGTCACAGGCGGGTCCTTGATGATCACACATGACCAGTTAGGGGGTTGGGTTCTGTTCCCTGCCATCACAGAGCTGTGGGTGGTTTGGGGCAAGGGAGAGACACGATTGGACTCTGGTAAGAACATTCTTCCTCTCTCGCTTTAAAGTATCTCTCCATCCTCACCTCCCCTTTCCCTCCCACTCCAACAGAGGAGCGTCCGACTTCTTGCCCTCATAACATCAGGTCGAAGCCCCCCAGGGAAGATTTATCTTCCCTTTCTAGGATGTTTCTGTCCTCTTGTTTCATCAGAGTCTCTGTATGTTGCATGCTTGGCTGAGCCCTCCTCCCTACCTATAAACATGGCAAGTTCCCCGTCCTGAAATCTAAATGAGAAGCTTTCTCTTAGCTAGGTAGACCGAAGGTGCTGAGGTGAGTGGTCGTAACTACAGCCGTTACAGTTGAATGGGCCCAAAATAGTCCAGGTTCTTATGCACGATGAGGCAAGAGTTGCCAAGCGTACACCTCTTAGTAAGTAGCTACATTTTTTGGAGATCACGGAGTGATAGCGGCAAGAACAGGCAGAAGGGCAAAGGGAAAAGAGGGGAGGAGGAAGAGGAATCCTGGATAACGCAGGCTTCCAGTATCTAAAGGGTTAGACGCCGCTGACTCCAGGTACCTCCCGTCCCATCTCTCACTGGTGTCCATGATCTGCCCCCGCGGTCATCGCGGCCTCCTAAGCTCACGCGTGGATACTCATCGGGTGGTGTTGTGTTTATAGCTGAGTGGAGCAAAGGGAGTAGCTCCCTCAACTTCCCTGTTTCTCACCGCACTAGAGACATTACTGTTCTTTCAAGCCGTCGCCGGATTTCCTTTAGGTTTACTTCATGCCCATCTGCTCACACCTTCCCCTCCGCGGGTTCTTAACCGTTTGCAAGTTGCCATCCCAAGCCAGCGGGGTGCGGCCCCTCCTGATGTCCACATGTGTGGGCTGCTGTTCTCAAGACTCGCTGGTTGGGCCTCTCTGACCTTCGCTGCGATGATCAGGAGCTTTTCCTGAGCCTGCAGTTTGGGCTCAATTCATCGTGTTCCGGAGCACCCAAGGCGCCCCAGTCCCTTCTTGCTATCACCTTTGACCGGAGTTGTCTGTGGTTTCCTCCTGCTCCTCCAAGGCCAGGGCCACCCCACCCTCACTTTAGAGTCCCCGTCTTCCTAGGATAGCCGTTACCTCCGGCCACCCACTGTCGGGGCCATCAGCCACGGAGGTGCCTGAGCGTTGGACGTGTGGCTTTTCCGAACTGAGGTGTGTGCTGCGAGTGCAAAGTCCTCGAATCCATGAATTCCAAAGATTTTGTATCAAAATATGAAACTTCTCACTAATAATTTTACATTGACTGCATGTCAAAATTATCAGGTTTTGGATATACTGGGTTAACTCGCATAAATAATTAGTTTTATTTGTGTCTTTTGAAAAATGGGACTATTAGGACATTTTACATCAGGTGTGTAGTGGTGGTGGTGCCTCCCTCACACCTGGGGGAGGAGCGGGCTCAACCCCAGTTATTAAACTGAGCTGAACCGAATGGAAGACGCCCTTTCTTTCTGCCCTCGTCCCTCATTTCAGTGTGAGCCTGCGCCCGGTTCTCCTCCCCATGTTCACCCCTCTTTCTCTGGCCCTTTCACCTTCCTGCTGAGTACTGGTCACCCCCAGACCTGCATCTTTATACAGACCTGGGGTCTAGTATGTTGCGGCTGAACTAAGATGAATGAACTCCAAAACTACATCAATATTTAAAAAACAAATGAATGGAATTTGAAAAAATGGGCTTCCAGCCCATGGCAGGTGTCTACCGCTGTGGGGAGGCAACCTCTGCAGGAGGGGACCCGGCACACAGGACAGCAGGCTGGCCCCACAGCCCCTCCACTCGCTTCCGGAAAGGCTTCTGGGAACCGAGGGCAGCGTTTTAAGCGCAAGGAAGGATTTAAAACTCAGAGACCTTGAAATCTAGAAGTGTTTGGTTTCCTAACTGCCTGCATTGCTTCCGCAGGATGGGCAGGGCCTTCCCAAGGGCCGGCGGGGAGTCCGAGGCTGGTGGCGCCAGGCTGTGGACAGAGCCCCTGAGTCCAGCTGCCCGCTGTCTGGCTCTGAGCCCTTCTCTTAGCCTGAGCTCAGGCTCTCTGGATGCGTCTGAGTCAGGAGATGTGGGTTCTTTTGTACCCCTCACCGTGGTCTGGGGCCTTGAGTAGGTCTCCCGGTCCCCGTGTTCCGTGGCCCCAAACCCTTCCCGCTGCCTCCTCGGAGCCCGGGGGACTGAGTGCAGGTGTGATCAAAGGCAAGTGCGTGGCCCCAGGTGAGGTTTTATCATTGCGCAGTCTGGCGAATATTTAACCGACTTCGTAGAACCCTTCGGCTTTCCTTGCTGCGGCGGTTGGTGGCAGGGCAGCGATACTGCTTACAATTGTGTACAGGGTCCTGCCTGTGCTCCTCCTTGCTGGCCGGACACACCTGTGAGCTAGACACTGACGTTAGCACCATATTAACAAGAAGGCCGATGGGAAAAGGTCGCACAGGGAAGGAGCAGAGCTGTGTGTCTCGTGCCCTTTTTATTGTTACTGTCCAAATCCTGTGATGACCAGGGGCCCCAGAGCCGGCCTCCCGCTTCAGTTTTCATTCAGCAGCTATCTTTCAGCTGCTTTTGTTTGCCCAAGAACTACTGCGATTGATAGACAGGTGATAACTGCTTAGCCCTCACATTTAACTATTAAATTAGACTTTCAAGTGTCTGGGAGGGTGAAGGGACAGGGACAGTTTGGCCCATTTCACAGAGGGTACCCCAAGGTGCAGCACAGTGAAGGGCTGCACTCAGGCTGACCCTACAAGTGACTGGTCCGGCTGACGTGACCCTGAGGGAGCTGCGGCTTCCCTCTGGAGAGATTTGGAATTCAGGGCAGAGGACCCGGCTCTGCCCAGGCTGCCCTTGAGGCTGGAGGGAGGGGGAGGGGCTGCTGTCTATGAGCTGGCACCTCCTGCTCCACCGAGTGTCATTGGGCTGCGAGCCTCTGGGTGCGGTGGCGGGATTCAAATCTGTCAGCAGGGTTCTCTCCACGGGCGGGGACTCACGGCTTGGGATTGCGGCGGCCCAGAAGGCACACGTGAGCCTCCTGAAGGGTAGCAACAGCATTTTACGTGCCCTGGAAACTGCCCGGAAACAGGTGATTCATTGTCATTATGCGCCCAGCCTCTAGGCAAGGTCACACATCCAGGGTCCTGGACAGGGTGGGCAGGGACCTTGTTCCTTTCCCTGGTGGCCTCTGCAAAGGTGGCTTATCGCAGTACTCACCTGGAGACAGCCCAGCACTAAGGAGACAGAAAGGAAGCAGGACCCTTGTTCAGGCGTCTTCCAGGAGACCGTGGACATTGCCTGCTTGTGTGGCTGCTCGGGGCTCCACTGAGAACCGGGCAGCGGTACACACCGAAGGGGACAGGAGACGGAGCAGCGTGTCTCAGGGCTGAGGACACACACAGGCTGGTAAAGGGCAGGCCCTGGACTGGAGACCTTTGGTGGAAGACCTTCCATTCTGCAGGTAGGGAGAAGGGAGGCCCCAGCTTGTGCTTCCACTTGACAAAGTCAGAGACTAGATCAGAATGCTTCACGGTAGCCCTTCTCCCTTGTCGGAAGGTGCCCGACCCAGTAGAATCGCACGTTCTTGACTCTTGGGAGCCTTCAGTCCACGTCCTTGCTCAGGTTTGAGACTGCTGGTCTGTGGCAAAGCCTGAGATACTGCTTTTGAACCTTCGTGGGTGATTCTAAGGTAAGCGGGGTTGGGACTCACCTGGGTGACCGCTGACAGGCTAGAAAGAGAAACGGTGAAATGCACACACGTGTGCACATCACTGGGACTGTGAAGGCGGAAACCCAGTGCCTGCCCTGATGGAGCAGACTGTGCATGTGGGTGAGGGTGGGGGGATCAGAATACATGCGGAAGAGAAGTTCGTACAAGAACCATGTACAGTCATTTCTTGTTAGCAACCGAGTTCCGTTCCTGTGACTAGGTCATTAAATAAATTGGTCACTGAAAGAGGACTTGAGTATCGTACGCACACTGCAATATTCAGAACAAAGAAATGGTTGAAGCAAACTCCACCTTGACGACTTTGCTTTTATATTTGCATGACTCTTACAGAGAGCACTGTGACATAGAACAGAACATAAAAATACGGTCCTGTACTGTACAGTACGATCAGCAAAAATCACAACAGCGTACCATAGAAGAAGCCACTGTGAGTCCCCACTGCCACTCCTGTTCCTCTATCACAAGTCCGAATGCAGGTCGTTAAGTCTGAGTGGCAGCTATGGGTCCAAACACTCGTTAAACAGATAGGTCGTTAAATGAGCAACGTCTGCACTGCAGAAGAGCCACTAGCGGCATTTGTCCACTTGTCCCTGACAACACACATCATCTCTCGGCTGGTGCTATTTCTAGGCAGTGCACATGCTATATAAGAAATAAGAAATAAGATGAGGCAGCCACAGCTCCTGTCTCTGGGTTTTTGCACTCATTGCGCCTCCTTCTCCACTGTTCTCGGGCCATCTTGGTGTGGCGGCTTCTGTCATTTCGACCTTGGTTCAGAGATCGCATCCTTGGAGGGGCCTCCCAGTGTGGCCCCCTCATGGTCCACTCCCTCTCCAGCCCATGACACTGGGTGGTTTTCTCTGTATTACCTATCTCTCACTAGGGTTTTATGTTTTAATGCACTATTTATTTTCTGTCCTCTCCCACTGGTGGGAAAATACAAAATAAAGGATCCCTTGTGTTTATTCCCAAGGTATCCCCAATACCTAGCGCTGGACATGTACGTGGGCAGCTGAGGTTGGAAGAAAAACTGTGGACCGTAGTCACAGGATGGCACTTGCTTCCAGGTGGCCTGGTGAGGGCGGCCTGAGGGGTGTGCTGGAGCCTGTGCTGGGCACTGTGTCTCCCTGCCCTGGTATCAGGTGTCAGGCCCTGCTGGAGGGGATGGGAGGGGCGGAGGCTGTGCAGAGGGCTGGCACAGGGTCCTTTCTGCTGTTGGAGTGACTCAGATCCCCTCCCTGCATGCGCCTGCTCAGGCACTGCAAGCTGTTCCTTTGGCTCCCGGAGACTGAGCAGGATCCTCTCTTCTCCCAGGACGGAGGCCAAGGGCTGGGGGTGGTGCGTGGTGAGTGCGCTCCCACCCTCCCCTTCCCCTGCAGGGTGGGAAGAACAGAAAGGGAGGCTGCAGTTCAGAGCTGGGGGTCACTCTGTGCGGACCCCAGGCTGCATAGCAGGACAGCAGCCTCGCTGGACAAATGGTCGGGGGTTGTGGGACTCGAATGGAAGGCTTTCCTGAAAAGTTAGCAGCAAGCCCTGGGTCAGGTGAGACGCTAGCGGACCTTCGGTGGTGACTGCTGTTTTAGGACAAAGAAGCTGTGCACAGTGCTGTACAGCTCAAACACCTTTGCAGAGCATCATTGTTGTTTAACCCTTACAACTGTCCCAGCACAAAGCGTGCCGCCCCATAATTGGGGCTCAGCAAGGTTAAGTCAGTTGCTAAAGGTTGCACAGATACTGGGGCAGGGGGCAGAGTTGAAAACCCTAAACTGTATTTGAGTTACAGGAGTTTTAGTAAATCGTACATGTGTGTACAGCATTACTGGCCTCTTAGACATCAGCACATCGTATCATAACCCTTCCTTGGACTGCCACATGATTACAAGAAGAATTCTGATAACTGTTGTTACCTCAGGACCTGTTCACACTTTCAAAGGGGTAGCACACAAGGGACTAAATACGGGGAGTCCCCAAGACTGGCAGTGACTGATCACTCACTGATCAAAGCATTCCTATTTATCCTGTTCCTCAGCTGTTACTGATCCTTCTTAGCCGAGCATGTTATTTTCAGTTGAACCACATGAAATCACCATTCTTGTCGGCCAGAAATACTCCCATATTGGTAATATTTTAGGACTCAACCTAAAACATCAAAGTACAGTATTACTCAGCTTTTCATCACTGTGACAAAACACTTGAAGGAGAAAAACTTATTTTAGCTCACAGTTTCAGAGGTGTTAGTCCATGGTAAGCAGTGCCATTGCTCTTAGGCCTGGAGTGAGGCAGAAACACCATGGTGGAAGGGCATGGCAAGAAAAACTGCTCACCTTCTGCAGCCAGAAGGCAGACATAAAGCTAAAGTGCCAAGAGTAAGGGACTGGGGACCAGACGTAGAGTCCAAAGTCATGAGCTCATGGCCCACCTCTTCCAACCAGGCCCATCTCCTGGCAGCCCACTCAGCCATGAACCCCATCAATGGATTGAGTCATTGAGGAGATTAGTGCCTTCCTGGCTGAAGCACTTCCCCAATGCCCACAGCTGACCACTGGAAGGATTTTAGATCCAAACCATAATAGGTTCCAAATAGGTATATGTTACTTGATTTGAGAGGACCAGGAAGAGTCCCAGATGAGGCCCTCCCAGCTGCTTCTGCCCTGGAGTCAGGATGGCATTACTTTGCTAACTTCAGTGAGCGACAATGCTCAGAGCCTTGCCGGACAGGGAGGCTGCTCAGAGCCTTGCCGTCCAGTGTTGTATTGGAGAGTCATCACTTAAGCACAGGCGATGTCCCACGTGATTCATACCAGTCTCCAGCCCTTTAGGAGGGACGGCTGACACCACGTGACCCAAAGCCACCACCTGACATCACATTGCTGTTGTCTCAAAACCCACACCATAAATTATATTGCTGCTCTCTGGTTGGCCCACATCATTCGTGTTATTCCAAAGGCTTACACGCCTCGCCCAGAAGCCAGAGGTAGCAATGGAACGCTTTTGGGCAAGGTCGGATTCTTTACTGTACAGGCCCTGTGTAGGCTCCGCATGCACTGAGACAACGAGAGACTGCGCATCTGTCTTAGGCACATTCTTGTCACTTCACTGTCTTAGGCACAAAATACTTGTCACCCAAAACTTACAGGAGGAGAGATTTTTTTGGCTCACAGTTTTTAAAGGATTCAGTCCATGGTCTGCTGGCTCCAAGGCAGGAAGGGCTTGATGGGAGAATTTGGTGGAGGAAAGCCGCTCACATCATGGTGACCAGGAAGCAGAGCGAGAAGGAAGGAGCTGAGTTCAGGCCTCCAGGGCCCTGTCTCCCTCCGGTCCCCACTTTCTAACAGCACATTCAGTTCCGATCTCTTCAGGGGATTAATCCACCAATGAATACAGCACCCCCACGATCCAGTCCCCTTCCAAAATCCCAACCTCTGAACACATGAGCCTTTTGGGGGACATTCTAGATCTAAATCATAAAACCATCCCAGAGAGCTCATATTCCACTGGGAGAGGCAGTTAGGCAAGCAGTGCATGTGGGGTGGTGTGTGGCTGTAAAATTGCCCATGACCAGTGGAAGGAGCTGCAGCAAGCTCTTCCTAGAAGAGCAGCTGTGGCCTGTGAGGTCTGCAGGGATCTCTTGGTGTGGTGTGGCAGGAGTAAGTCCTGCCTGATTAGTAAAGTCTGTGCCTAAGGTGAGGCTCTTGAAGTGTTTTTAGAGAGGAAGTTCTTGACTGCTGTCAACAAGCCCATCAGTTCCTCCGGCCTGGGCATCTCTGCACACAGCCTACCTTAGTCAGTCACTGACTTGGGGGATCGAGTGTGTGTGTGGGTGTGTGGGCGGTGGGGCAGGTGAGCCTCCTGGCAAAACTGGGAAGCACAAAGCTGAGTAAAGTTTGAGATGAGTGTGAGACTGAGCCAAAATGAATGAGTGACTGACCAGGGACAAAGCGTGTAGGCAGGATTATGTAAGTCACTGGAGACCTGTCCTCAGCCACCTACCATGCTGGCCCTCCCTGGAGACTGCTGCTCATGCCCCAGGACCAGTGAGAGCGTGTGGGCATTCTTCTCTTCTTGAGTTTTCCAGCAGCTGTGCTGGCTCCATGGCAGGGCTGGGAGGGGCGGGCATCCTTGGATGCTCATTGGCACCATCTTCCTGCTTGGCCAGTGTGTGGTCTCCATCCCACTTACTCCCTTCTCTCACCACTAGCACCTCACTGTTAGCACCTTGATGCAAACCTGAACTCACTGGCCTTTGCGTCTGCTCATGCATTTTATGCTGTATTCCTGGCTAGCACCTTCACTCTCTGGGTCTTTGGGGAAGAGCAACTCCATCAAACTAATTCAAAGGAATTGTCACACCCGTCAGCCTGCAGACTGGTCTCATTAGAAGGGTTAAGTGCCAATGGAGAGATGCAGACCACATCTCAGTGTGGCCCTCTGCAACAGGGGCCCATAGTTTTATGCCCTAGGAACTTTCATCACCTGACTTAATTTTACCTTGAGGCCTCTTTTGGGGGCACTGAGATGCATGTTACCTTCCATATTCCTGTATTTGCTCAAGAAAAGCAGCGGAGTCCTGCTGTCAGGTCAAGCGCCAATATCAGCAGCCACCTTCTCATAACTCCATAATCAATGATGGTTAGGGGGGTTCTAAGTAGTTTTATGTTTTTACATTTTGTGATTTAAAAAAATACATTTTAATATCTCCGTATTTGACCCAGAGCAATGAGAAAAAGAAAACTCGGTACATTCAATTCGTAAACATTCACTGAAAATTTCTCCTGATCCTGGCACTGGTGGGGTGCTGGGAATCCAAAGGGCTGAAGACAAGTTCATGGTGCTTGAGGGACACGCAGTCCGGGGGGAGACAGGCATGTAAATTACCAACCAGGCAACAAAGCGACCGGTGCTGTGCAGGACGGGATAACTCACGTTCTGTAGAGAGAGATGATCAGAGAAGGGCTCCCAGAAAGGGAGTGTTCCCAGCAGGCCTTGGAAAAGCAGGAGAGCCCTGCAGTTGGCAAAGAGAGAGAAGTCATCCCAGGCGATCGCAACCACGCACCAAAACAAGGAGGTGTGAGAATGTACGGCATGTTTATTGAGCACACAGAAGAGCCACGGCCACCGCCCCTGCTGCACCAGCTGAGCTCTGCACAGCTCCAGGGGAGGCCAGTAACCAGACTCTGTAGGCTAACACAGTCCGGGGTTGGGCACTGTGGCAGCGACAGAGGTATTAGGGAAGGTGGGGGAGGGGTGATGAGGAGTCCTGAGCAACTGATTTCAATGTGCAATTGCTCAGCACACACTGACTGCGAGACTGTTGGACCCTTGAGGATTTACCATGTCTCCACTATTCTTGCCTACTCCAGCAAGGGCTTCCAAGGCCTGGCTGCAGGAATGGTCAGCAGTGCTGTCCAGCTGGTGGCCAGCATGCTTCAGACCTAGGACACCCCAGGAGCCCACATTTCAGTGATAAGTGGATGAAACAGTCAGTGGAACTGTTCACCCCCTGCTCATCAGCAAAGATGTCTCAGCTGCCAGTGGCGGTGACCATGTAGTTCAACACTGTCATTATGGTTTAGATCTAAAATATCCTCCCAAATTCTCATGTGTGGAAGGTAATTGGACCATGGGGCACTATACTTCTCAGCGTATTAATCCACTGATTAATTCATAACTGAATGTGCTGTGAGGAAGTGGGGCATGCTTGGAAGAAGCAGATCACCTGAGATGTGACCTGAAAGCGTCTATCTCCCTTCCTGGCACCTCTCTGCTTCCTGGCTCTCATGAGTTGAACACCTTTTCCTTTGCCATGACTCTGCCATGGAGCCTGCTTACCATGGACTGACACTTCTGAAACCATGAGCCAAAATAATCTCCTCTTTTAAATTGTGAGTGTCAGATATTTTGTCCCAGTGATGGGAAAGTGACCAAGATAACTGATATCACCCATACATCAGGAAAAGAGGGGTGGCTGGATAAAGCGGCTCCCTCAGAGACAACAACGTGATAGTTTTAGAAGCTAAATCTCTTACCTTGAATCTCGCAACATCTCTTACCTTGAATCTCGGCACGATTTTCACCAAAAAGTTAAAGTAATTGAGGGCCATGTTTTCATTCTTCCTAGGACGGAAGGCTGCACCTATACTGATGGGGAAGTAAGCCCAGCTGGTCTGATGGGTTGAGATCTCAGTGCCAAGAAGAGTTTGTTCCTCACTCATCACAGCCCAGTGTGGGTCGAGTGGCTCTCCTGGTAGTCTCTCTCTTTCGTGCCTTAGCTGGGAGTGACACACGTGCTTCTGCTACTGCTGTGTTGGTGAGGACGGTCACAGACTGTGTCTATAAGCAAGGGGGCTGGGAAGAGCACTTAGCTGCATGCCAAGAATTCAAACTCAGGGAGCTTCTGACTCAAACATGCCAGAGCCGCGATGTGGGAAGTCCACTTGTGGCCGTTGTCCCTAAGGCTAGCAACATCGTGGCAGTCAGCTGTGTGGGTCCCTACTGTCTACCCCAGATCCTTCACTCCCTTCTTCCTTCTCCTCCGCCCATTCTGCAGGTGGAAACTGTGGCCCAGGACCCTGGGAATGCAGTGCCCTGCCCGGGGTCATACCCAATCATACCACACTCTAGATTTCGGGGGTCCTTCCTCACTCCAGAGACACCTGCAAGGATCGCCAGGTACCAGACACCTCCTTTCCCACAGCTGTGTTCCTAGCAGCATCCTGGGGTTTGGCCATTCACAGTGACAGAAGACGGCACACAGCGAGGCCCCTGAGGGGAGAGGGAGACACAGAGAGGGACGCAGCTGTCTTTGCTCTGAGGTGCCGCTCCCTGTCTGCCGGCCGTGCTTTCCGCTTCCTCTGCCATGAAATCGTTGGCTTTTATTGACAGCCAGCACCAGCACTCAGAACGCCGTCTGCGAGGCAGGCACAGCTGCGAGTGGGGGTACTGTGCGCACCCAGGTGCTGTCTGCAGCGTGGCTTCAGCACTGCTTTCCCCAAGCAGAGAATGGAAAGCAGCATTCCTTGCCCCCTCCAGGCACCATGGAGCTCCTGACCTGGGGAGGCGCTGAATTGGATGGAGATGTGGACACTCAGTTCTGCCCTGTGCCCAATCTCCTAAGACCCCTGAAACGACCTGATTCTCCCAGGTTCCCCCAGGTCCCTGAAACTCCTGCAGGGTGAGGCTGGGCTCTGCCTGAGTTCGCACACAGGCGTCCTCCGCCCTGGCTCATCATTTCCTCCCTGTGGCCATCCCACGGGCGAGGCAGGACGTGGAACATGTAATTCAGCTCCCATTCTGAAAAGTCCAGACACAGCTGATACTAGCTCAATCACTAACTCATTGTCTGTAGCTGCAGGGTTCGGGTCTATTTGGAAATCACTAAATGTTAAGATCTGTTTACTACTGGCCTTGATTTAGGTTGTCGATGCTTCAGTGCGACAAAGACAGACAGAAAAAGTGACAGACAGGCAGACAGGCAGATATTCCTTTTAGGAAAAATAATGTTTACATCTTGGGAGCTCCTCGAGCAGATCACTGTGCTAATTGTTTCACTCACCCTCTTATTCATTTACTTCCCGAAGTAACATGCAGTCGGGTAGCGTATGAAAGGCACCTGGTCAGACCCTACAGGGGTCAGAGGTGATTTTAAAATGTCTCAGCCCCCAGGAGCTCAGGCTGGTAGCCACTGCAGCTTACGGCATCATACGTGCTGCCACAAGTGGCAATATGGCAGCATGGTCCCGGGGACCGAGTGAGCTCACATTGGTGCCACACAAAATACTCAACATGTGTCACCTCAGTTACTTCTCCAAGCGCTGTAAGAGATAAACATTATTACTCTGATGCCGATTTTACAGTCAAATCCCCTGAGTCTCAGAGGCACCACGCTTGTGTGGAATAGCACTCGAGAGTCACCGTGCAGCCTCTGTCACAAATAATGCGGACCGAAGCCGGAACCGGGGCCACGGCTGTACACCAGTTACAAACCAAGTGTCCACAGAAGAGGAAGGTTTAATTAGTTCTCACTGGGGAGCCTGGGAAGGTGACCTAGATGAGTCTGAAGTTGAGCCGATCCTTAAAATCTTGGCAGGGCCCCCACAGGCAGATGTAGGAGGGAGAACTCGGGAGGACAGGATTTCGTGAAGGTGAGCGCTCCGCGTGGGATGGGGCCACGAGCAAGGGAGGGAGCCCACGCTTGCTTCCCCGTCTACCTCTTCAGCTCTCCTGAGAGGTAATTCCGAAGATAGTTGTATCATTACAGAGAGCAGGCCTACTCCCTGCGTTTTACAGACGGGGATCATGAAGGCCTGCTCGGGAACTGTTCAGGCCCAGAGGAAGTTCGCAGGCGCAGAGGCCAGGGCCTGCAGGAGAGCCCGGCCGCTTGTCCTCTGGGGCCTGCAGTGAGCCAGAAAGCCCTGGGCGGCCTGGGCCCGCTCAGCTGGGGCGAGGGGAGGCGGGTGTTCAGGAGGTGGGTGTGGAACACAGTCCTGCGAGCTTTCTCAGCTCTGGTGTTTCAAGACAACAAACCCAAACACAAGTGCCACCACCGAGCCGTCGTTCCCCGAGACGCGCAGGTCTCTCCTCTGGAAGCAGAGGCCACAGGGCTGGGGCGGGGTCCCAGGTACCAGCACGGGCCAGGGTCCCGCTCCTCACCTTTCCTGCTTGCGCTGACTTCTCCACCCACTCAGCCCTGACTGGCTCTGTGCCTGGCTGGGCGTCTGGGGACCCGTCCTCATGGCTGTCCCCACAGGCAAGAGCCTCAGGTTTTTT
>PVJO010016915.1:0-40619 GCA_004026905.1 Hystrix cristata
CTGTCACCTCTTACCCAGTGGCCCACCTCCTCACGGCCGCCCTCTTGTGTTTTGTTCTAGTTTTTCCAAAAACGCCGTGCTCCAAAGCCTTCAGCCGGTTTGCATTCGGCCGTTTCTGTTCTTAGCATCACACCTCCAGCCCCACGTTCCGAAGGCTGCCCCCAGCCGGCCTGCTCCCGGTTGCTCTTGGCAGCCTTGCTAGGCCGTCCCGGCATCCTGTGCGGCCCTTGCCGCCTTCACCAGGGACCTGGTCTGCCACTGGGCTGTCCCCTTGGGCTAGAGACTCTGTTATTGTCTTCCTATCATTAGCCCTAATGGGTATTTTAGACACGCACTGCAATAAGGCAGAGTCCAGGCAGAAAGAGCCTTGTGAATGGTGGAGGACGCAGCACTGTGAAATACTGGCGTGTGAGAGGAGCTCGAAGAAACTTGTGTCTTGGACTTCATGTAGGGTCTAAAATGTAAGACCACAGGCCTCGTGGAGGAGCCTTGTGGCTTCCCAGAAAATCTGTTTCTCAGGCAGTAGACATTAGACTTTTCACTAACTCTTACTTCCTTCAAATGCCATAGCACTCATTCTTTAAAAAGAAGAAAGTTCATGATTTAGCTCATACTTTTTGACTTTTCTAAGACTAATCCAATTTTTCACCTGGTTTTGTTTTTTTTCTGTGAACAACACAGTTTTTCGGTAATAATCAATATTCCTAATTAGATGCTGCAGTCAGCAGGCTAATGACAGCCTGAGCAGTTTGGCCAAAGCAATCTTCCCCATCAGGCTGCCTCCTGCCTGACCCTTTGCCTTGTGTCTGTGCCGCCACCTAGTGGCCCTCTGGGGCATCACCACCTCATCAGGTCGTGAGCTGCACACACAACAAAAGACATTTTCACAGTGTCCCGCTGGGTGGCTGCTTTGCCCACGATGAATGCGGGTCAGCAGTGGGGGGCAGAGCAGGACTGTTCAGAGGGCCGGCTTGCTCTCTTCCTGTCTCCTATGGGATTATTGTTAGAACCCTTTTATCTCAGGAGGGTTTTTGATTAGATGAGTAAGTAGCCACCCTTTATATACTAAATAGATTTAAAACACAGGTTCTTTTCCCACCTTGTGGTTAAAATTTTGAGAAGTAGTTAAGACTGATTACCAGAGTTAAACAATAGCAATAGTTTTTGAAATAACTCTATCGAGTTATACTTTACATACTATATAAACCTATCTTTTGTGAGTGTATAATTGCATGATTCTTACAAAATACGTTGTTTTTTCAATGAACATTACAATATAATTTTAAAACATTTTCATCATTCAGAAAACTTTTTGTAGTCAACCCCCTTTTACTCCTAAGTAACAACTGATCTGCTTTCTATCTTTATAAATTTACATTTTCTGGACACTTTGTATTAGTTTTTTGCATTCAGCTTCTTTTACTTAGTGTAAAGTTTGATATATAGCACACATCACTAGTTTGTTCCTTTTTATATTTGGCTACTTGTTCCATAATATGAACCACAGCATATTGATTATTTACCAGTTGTTGGGGATTTGAATTAGTTTGGATTATTATGGATTATTTGGATTATTATAAGTAACCTTGCTATGAACATTGACATGGTTTGTGTGGACATTTATTTCTATTTTTCTTGGGTGGACTGCTAAGAGCAGATTTGCTGGGTCGTATGATAAGCTTCTCTTTAATTTTTTACAGAATCACTAAACTGCTCTTCAGAAAGTCACTGTACTCTTGCATTTCCTCCAGCGCTGTCCGTGGGTTTCAGTTTCTTGGTGTCGTCCCCAACACTTGGTCCTGTCTTGCTGATGACCTCCCTCTCCCCGGGCCTCTCGCTGTGCTTTAACTTGACAGTGGGACCCTTCTCACAGTCCTCTTACGTGTTGTTCGTAAGTCTCCTTTGGAGAAACATGTGTTTGAATATGCCCCTCACTGGTTTAGTTGTCTTGTTTTCTTATTGAGTTGTGTGAATTCTTTATACACTGAAGATAAAACATCTTTATCGGATTCATGATTTGCAGATGTTTATCCTGATCTGTAGTTTGTCTTTTCATTTCTTTACGTGGTCTTTTGAAACACAGGTTTAAAATGTTGATTCAGTCTAATTTATGAATTTATTTTTTAATAGATTATGTATAAGGTCATATCTAAACTGTATATCTTTGAGATTTTCTCCTGTGTTTTTGTCTACAGGATTTTGTAGTTTTTCTTCTTTCAGTTAAGTTCATGGCGTATTTTGGATTAACTTTCCGTGTGTTGGCGTGATAAGACCCAAATTCATTCCCTTGCTTTCGGATTCTCAGATGTTCCAGCACTTGTCGTTAAAACAACCTCTCCCTCCGGAGCCTGCTTGGCACGTTTGTTAGAAATCAGTTAGCCATACGTGGGCCTGTTTTTAATTTTATTATTTTCTTAGTCTACTGTCGAGTGCGTTTTCCTTACTCTTCTCTTTTTACTTTTTTTTTTTTTTTTTTTTTTTTTTTTTTTTTTTTTTTTTTTTTTTTTTTTTTTTTTTTTTTTTTTTTTTTTTTTTTTTTTTGTGGTGCTGGGGATGGAACTCAGGGCCTTGCGCTTGCTAGGCCAGCTCTCTACCACTTGAGCCAAATCCCCAGCCTCCTCTTTTTACTTTTTAAAAGTAGATTGTCTTTACATAATTTGAAGTCTTTTTTCTGATACGGCTATCAAAATATATTATTTTTCCTGTAGATGTTGCTTTAGTGACAGCTCATCAATTTGGATATGCTTTAGTTTCATTTGCGTGCATTCCTTGGTTTTTGGCAGCTCGAGGATGATATACTTGTGGGCCCTTTTATGTATATTTAATTTCTTGTTCCTTAACATGAACAGTGTATTTAATACGTTTCAAAAATTCAAAGATTTAGGAAATTTTGGATATAGTTCTCTAACCATTTCCCTCTTTTTTTTTCCTCCATGACTCCCAGTTCATGTGTGTTGGTCTGCTTGGGTGGGCTCACCGCTCTGAATCTATTCATGTCACACTCGGTCTTTTATCTCTCGCGGCAGCTTGCATACTTCTGTCAGTTTGTGTCAGCTGCATAGTTTCTTCTGCTTTCCTCAGTGTTGTCTTGACTCTTTTCTTCTTTCAAATACTTCAGTATACTCAGGCTTTTTCACACCAGAATTTAGTTTCTAAAATTTTGGTTTGTTGTATTAATTTTTTCTCCTTTTGAATCTCTGTATTTTTATTTACTTATATCATACTTTCCTTTAGGTCTTTAAATTGATTCTCTGTAGTCTTTTGAATATATTTGTAACAGCTGCTTTGATGTTTTTCTTTGGTAAATACAGTATTTGGAGGGATTCAGAGATGATTTTTTTTTTGACCCTTAAAACGATCACAGTTTTCTGGTTTTATATATGTCTTAGATTTTCTGTTGGAAAGTATTTTGTTAAAAAGTATATTATAGCAACTCTAATTTCTTATATTTTCTTAAAAGGTTGCTATTCGTTGGTTTGATAAATTGTGAAATTATATTCCCTAGCTCATATGGTTACTTCTTTCTTCTTGTTGTTTGTTACAGTTCTTTTTAAGTCTTGCTTTTCTTTTTAAGACAATTTTCCCAGGAGTCTCCTATACTGTAGTACAGAGCCTGTGGTAGCCCAGGCCTGGACAGAGGGCCCCCTCAAGCCCGGGATTAAGGTTTCTGTCCTCTGCCAAAAGGACACATACTTGGGTTGGGTGACACATTTCAGGGTTAGGCCATTTTCAAGCCTTCTGCAGCTTCTGCTTTCCGCTGAGACCGTCTGAGTGACCCCTGTGCCTGCTTTCAGCTCGGGCATTAGACCAGCTCTGCTCTCTCTGGCCTCTCTCCCTAGCCATGCAGCCCTGAATACCTCAGGCGGGCAGAGCAGCTGCCCGTGAGCACGGCTCCAGCTGCAAACAGAGCAAGCTGCCTTTAGTTCGTGTCTGTGCTGCCGCGCCTCATCGTAGCCTCCTGCGCTGTGGGCTGGGTGTTGGGTAGTGGGGAGGAAGAGGAGCTGCTTGGGCAGAAGTAGACCAGCTGTCTCCTAAGTTCTGCAGTGTTTTCAGACATAAACACGTCTCCAGTTATTAAATGCATTTGGTCATCCCAGAGGATTGAGATGCTTAGTTCTGTCTTCTTGGCCAACTTCTAGAGATACTTCTCGTGGAGCAGTTATGTTGACTACCTTGCTAGACCACAGCCAGAGGCCCTTTTAAAGTACGTGGACAGTACAGGTAGTTATGTTTTAATTCAGGATGTAGCTTCATTTAGGATTGCCGTGTAATCCCAAGCTGCACCTCTCGTTGTGGTTTAGTGCTTTCGGCCCCACAGATTTTAAGTGAGCCTAGAAAAGGAAAGGTTGGCCTGACCCCCTTTCAGACTCTAAAAGCAGCTAAACCACACTGAGTTTCTCTTGTTTACAGCAGTTCAATGGCTAGAAAACAAAGCCTTCCAACCATTCTAGCTTTATGTGTTTCTTTTACCCCCAATTCCACTTCAGCAGTGTCACATTTATGAGATTAATATGTGGGACGCAATCTCAAGACTCTGAGGAGTCTCTCTCCTCTCCACATTGCTTTTCGCTCTAACCCAGCGGACACTCTGTTCTCAGGGGATGACTGCAGCCTCCGTGCCGGGCAGCGTCGGCAGGTACGAGCGGCGGTCGAGGCTGGCTGTTCTTCATCCTCACTCCCCTTTTCTCTTCTTACCTTTCACTGATTTGGAAAATCACACATGCTTTTTTTATCAAAAGGTGGAAGGAACAAAATTAAAACTCACCTCTCCTTCGAAATATTCATCAATATCAACATTCATAGTTCAGCTTGTTTCCTTCTAGTTGTGTGTAATTTTATGTTACTTTGTCTTTACTGTCTGTATTAGTTATACACTGCTTTTAAAACTGGAATTTAAAAATTAGTAAGTCACTGTAGGTTTCTGCAAGCATTTTGTAACATCCACAAAAATATGTAAGTCATGTGATTATTATCTTTACTCTTTCTCAATTGCACATATATATTTGCCTTCTTAGTTTTGTCACAGGTGGTCAGTATTCAGTTTTATTTATTGCATATTTACTTTGCATTAATGCAAATGCATTTTTCATGTTGTATACTACGTATGACTATAATTTTACAGGAATATAAGATATTTCATGGAAATATACTTATTTTAACCTTTCGTACATTTCCAGGCAGTTACATTAGTTTTGTTTTCTAATTGTTACCGAGAAAAATAAACATGACAAATGGGAAGTACTTTCTCAGGGGTGGGTTGTAAGGGAAGATTTCCAGAGCAGGGTGATTCTGGGATGACTGGGTTAGGTGTAAGAGTGGTAGAGGGCTCATGAGACCCTGCTGGTGACTGGCTGGCCAGTCAGTGGTTGGAGGCCACGGCTGGAAGCCGAAAACCTGGCTCTGCCCTCCCAAGTTAGGAGCGCCCCCTGCTCTCAGTGCAGTGATTCATTCTGTTACAACAAACCTCATTGTTTGGACTTGAAAATATAAGCGTGTGTCAGCAAAGAGGCGGAGGAAGAACAGTCAATAATAATTCCTGTTCAGTGAATATTTTCAATAGCATGTAAGCAAAAATCCATTTTGCCAAGTTAGTACAAGTGCTAATATGTTAAGTTTTTCTCCTACAAGAAATAAGTAACATATTAAGAGGGCGGCTTGTTAACTTCAATCTCTGGAGGACTGAACGGACACACTTTCATTTGCAGTTTTGCATGTGTGATTGTAACGCAGTGACCCGTGACAGCGATGGAATGAGACCCTTATTTCCCTTTTTCTTCCCCACCACACAGGATCGGAAGAAGAAGCTGAGGAAAAGCAGGACAGTGAGAAAGCACTTTTAGAACTCTGACTTCTGCTTTATAAAAGTAAGTGAAAATGAAACTGTGGCAACCACATGGTCAGGAAAGGAGCATTTTCTCTGAGCAGATGGACAGTAAACTTCAGAGGACGTGAGTGTCAGGATGTAGGTAGATGTGTGAGAATGACACAAATTCAATAGCCACCTTTTATTAATGTCCAATTTCTTAAAAATTTTTTGTACACAAAAATAACATCAGTAGGGTCTGAAAAATACCTCAGAGTCCCAAATCTGCAAGGAATAAGGAGGAAATACATTTTGTTAACTTAGCCAGAATGCTTGTGGCCAGACGCCCTTTCAGTCTGCAGCATTAACCTGCCTGGTGGGGCCGCCAGGACAGCAGTCCTGCGAGACGTAGGGGCCGCTGTCAGCTCTGTGTCCCGGGGAAGCAGCAGAGGCAGCGTGAGCAGCACAGCCAGTGTGGGGAGCAGACTCGGCTGCGCCCAGCGCAGCAGCAGGCCGCTGTGGGCCTCCCCAGACGCTCCCACCGGCATGGAGCTGCTGAGTGCCACGTCCGTCAGAAGCTCTGAGGTGGGACCGCTAAGTCCCTCCGACCATCAAGGAAAATCATTTAAGGCTCACAGACACTAACAAATAAGCCCGAGACATGGGAGCAGCTGCGGCTCTGCTCAGTCATCTCACCACGGACAGAAAAGGTAGTGGATGGAGTGAGTCCCAGGGAAACCGGGAAGAGGCCAGCGGGGTAGGCAGGAAGAAGATGTGACACCTGGATAGCCGAGCGTTTCCTCAGATGCTTCATGGAGTCGTGTGTGGCCACAGCAGTGTCCTCCGTGTGTGCCGTGTCGTGGTCCGCCTTCAGTAGAGAGGTTTTCAGAAAACTGAGGCACTTTGACTTTGCCTGTCAGCGTTTTGTCTTCTTTCTCTAAGCGGGAAGAGCCCTCACCGAAGGTCGTCTGGGAGGAAGGATGGTGAAGGTCCCCTGGAAGGTCGAAACGGTGACTTTGTGGAACAGCTGATAGAGGGTTTATTTATGGCGATACCTCAGACATTGTCCCGTCTGCGCACCGCTCAGGCGTTGGCCCGTCCGGTCATGTCGTGGACTCCTCTGTCCCGTAAGACCGCGTGAGTCAGACCCGTTAAGGAGTAACTGAAGGAAAGTCTTGTGCTGTATCGGAATCAACAGACTTCGTAATATATTGAAATAACACTTTTGTAGTCAGTGAGGTAGCTTTTTATTTCACGTCACAGAATGGAAATTTTTGGTTTTGTGTCTCAGATTTCTTTTATATTTCTTTTTTTAACACCCTACATTTCCCTTGTGTTTTTTAACTCATGCACATGTGCTCTTTGTACAATTTAAAAAAATAAAATCCAATGTATCAAAGCGATTAGCTGTGTTTTTCTCTCTTGGTATTTGGTATTGTTGGAATTTAGTAATGTTGGAACTATGAGGGGGGACAAAGATGAGTTTAAGACATGTGGAATGTCTTTACGTGTTTTGTATTTTTATCATGGAATCATGCCTTTCTCTGATTTAGGGCTTTCAAATATTCTACATACTCGTACTTGGAACCCACTGAATGACTGTAAGACCATTGCTAACAACTCTCCATCCTGTTGACCTAGTTTGAATTAAAATGAGTCAAATAATAGCAGGAGTTGTTTTTCCGAATATGAATATGCATTCACCTTATTGCTCTCACATGAGCGGTGAGTCTGTTGGTTTTCCAGCTCCAGTCATGATGTTACTCAAGTAGAACTTATTGTAGTTCTCCTCGACGGCACTGGTATAGAAGGAACCTCAGCAACTGTACAGATCCCACCGCAACTGTGCTTGTCCTGAGGGTAGCTGGGCCTTGGCCGTGGGCCTGAAGATCGGGGGGCTGGGATCTGACCCGGGAGGGCTTCTTACAGTGCAGCGGGTGAAGAAACTCTGCAGGTCTGGACGTGGGCCAGGCCTTGGGGCCTCAGTGGCCTCATCTCAGAGACAATCTCCCTTTTCTCAGGAGTGGCATAGACACTCAGCAAGCATGTGGGTGAGACCTAAGCTGGAAATCAGGTTGCTGGTTTAACTCCCGTAGGGCGCTCCCCACACATGGTGGGTAGATGCAGTGGGATGCAGCCAGTACTCTTAGGAAGAATCCAGGGCTGGCTCCGAAGTTGGCTCTTTGTGCAGAGACAGAGGAGAAAGAGATATATGATTGGAATGTGCCATGAAGTCAAGCCGAACGCCTAAAGTGCTTGTCTGTGTACTAGTTCTGCCTCCCCCGAGCCTGGACAGGTCGAGCCAGGTCCTGGTCTCCCACTGTGCACCAGGCCTGGGCAGCAGGCGTGTGGGGCGTTCTCTTTCTCTGCTCACATGGTGAACAAGGCTCATCTGACGCGCCCCAGTCACTCATGTACCTGATGTTAATGTCCTCTACTCAGCCTCGCTCAAGTCGACTCATGTCACTTTGTCCCTGTAGAAGACTTCAAGCTAATCAGCGTGTGACTTTCAGGTACACGGTAGAACTCAGGGCTTCTGTATCTCTGGGCTAGAGCACATCACTGTTGGCCACCTGGATGTCCACTATCCCAGTGGACACGGGCCATGTGCCACTCGGCCTACACTGAGACAGTTAAAACAGAAGGCACCAGCAGCTGTGAATCCAGCACCTCGGGAAGGCACAGACACCTGGTAGAATGTTCTGGATAATCTTGGGCTGCAGACTGCGCCTTCCCCCAGCACAGGGTTGGGCAGGGACAGAAAGAGCAATGTCTACACACTCCTGGTCACCAGGTTCCCAACCCCCACAGCAGCTAATCCATTTCTGGTGTCCCAAGCAGGGCACCCAGCCACCCACAGCGCAGAGAGGAAGGTTGATGGCAATCGCACATGTGTGAAGATGGATATTTTCTCTGCATTAGCTGTGACCTTTTGAAAGTGAGGTGAGTTGCCTGTGGTTTAACTGCCCTCAGTTTCCCTTCTATCGCCCTCACCACCCCTTGTGCTGCCCCAACCAGTAGGGGCCGGTTTGACTTTGAGTCTTTTCCAAGAATCAACCACATTTGACAGAGCACACAAACAGAACAAGCCTGAGAAAGAGAAGCCTCAGCAGCCACCCCAGCGGCTTTGTCACCCCCTGTGTCCCTTCCTCCCAGGGCCGTGCTCTGTGCTGCTGAAGTTCAGGGCGGGCCAGGTGGACGGGGAAGGAAGGTGCCCAGGGGACCCTGATCTGGCCGGTGACATCAGCCCACAAAGCTCTGGGTAATGTGACCGATTCCCGTCTGCAGCCTGAGAATTTGCAGTGCAGAAACAGCTCACTCTGCACTGAGGGCAGGAGTTGGTCTCAGGAGAATCAAGGAGTCGATCTCAGCTACATTTGAGGTTTCTGTGGTCTGGCTCTTTGTTTCTAAATGGAAACTTCTGCTTGGTTTCTAATAAAAAATGTTTCACTGAAACTGAATGTAAACAAAACCATTTCTATTTTAAATAAGCTATTTGTAATACAGAAAACCTTTTAACTTTATAAGGATTTATTGAAGAAAATAGAAAAATATACTTGAAATTTTCTTTATCCTTCTGTGGTATGTTGAACATTTTGTTTCACATCTCAGCAGAATTGGAAACACGTCTCCTACCTGTTACTCAATTAGAACAGTCAAAGGATGTGAACAAATGCTGCAGAGATGTATAAATAGATCAATATGTTGAACTTCACTCATAATAAGAGAAAAGGAAATTAAAACTACGATGAGATACTTTTTACCTCTGTCATAGCAGCATAATCCTGAGCTTTGACAGCCCATTCTTGGGTGGTACAAGAGCAAAATCGTAATGTTGATGGACAACAAGTTGACCCCATCAAAACAGCCAGTGCTGTGTTCAAAACTGCATACACTGTTTCTGTATATAATAGGAAAATAGTGGAATACCTTGTGGCTGTTTAAATGTTTTTATGTACTGACATATAAGAGGTCTAGGATTTATAAATGAAGCGTACAAAATAATGGATATTGCATTTGTGCAAGAAAGTGAAATAGGGATATATAAATGTATGTGTGTTTGTGTGTACATCCATATTTACAGAATTTAATGTTTTGGTTTTTGAACCATGAGAATGTGTCATCTAACAATTTCAGTAAGTTTATGCTGTGCACGTTATAATTCAAGACCATATCCTGATTATTCTCCATTACTTTAAAGATTGTACATTTTTTTGAAGGCGCGTATGGATCTTGTGGCATCCTGTACCATTCTCTTCATGGACATTTGGGTGAATTTGCGGCTGTTGTATATGGTGCCACAGTGAATGAACATGTTCACGTGTACATGTTAGAACATATAATCTGTTTCTGAGGGAGCTGATGGCTCAGACGCTGAGAGCTCCCTCCGGGTGGCACGTGTCCCAGGCCTGGGCAGCGTGCCCTGGCTTTGATGGCTCCTAGTGACTTACATCTGAGACAGTTGTGCTGGAGGTCAGGAGCTCTTTCAGGCCACTTGCTGGCCTCAACCCTGGCTGTGCATTAGAATTAATGAGTTTTTAAGTCCCTAGAGAGGGCCTGTGATAAGGTCCACCTCTGTGACTCTGAGCTCCCAGAAGGAGACTAGGAGCCACTGATAGAATGGATTGAGCAGCAGGTCTTCAGCTAGACCAACCTGGAATCCTGAGGACTCTGGGCCTTGGTCCTTATGTGACATTGCCCATATTTAATAGTGTGGTGTACTTGTTGTATATGATCGGTCATATTCACTATTGGGACTTACTGTGTGTCTAATACTGGGCATTCTTAACATCTGGGCTGTTTCTGAGTTTAACACTGGGTCTCTAGGACCTGCTTGTCTTAACAGAATGAACATATTATCTGTATTGTGCAGTACTGGAACACAAACTTTTTGGCAGAATTCCTGATGATCACTGTGTGGTAGATAGTAGCTATTGGACACACAAAACAAAAAAAGCAAAGAAACAGCCTGGCAGAGCATGCGAGGACTGTGCATTCTATCATGTCAGTTTTCATGGTATTTTATAATGTTCACTTTCTCGCCTTTTGGTTGAATCGTAAAGTACTGTGCAATGTCTCTGGTGATATGTTATTACTGAGCTTCTAATCGGCAATTACTTAGGTAGTTGACTAATATAATGAAGAAAATTAATTATTACCAATATGGACTGTTTAATAGACAAAAAGACTTAGAAAGTGAAGCCTATAAGGAAAAGAATTTTGCAACAGTAAAGGAGATAATTTGTGGAATTATTGCCTGGAAGGTATTTTTTTTTCTTAATAGTTGAGAACGTATAGAGTATCTTTAATGAATCTGGTAATAGTTGATATGTGTATGGAACGCTCTACTCTGTAAGACCTTCGAGACATACATATCTTCAGGTGGGATTGTGTAAATCTTTGCCTCGCCTTTCCACCGAACACTTGTCCCTGCAGCCAGCTGTTGTATTCATTTCATCAAAACATGTGTCATGGACTTGAGGTATAGAAATCCACTGCAGGGTGGGAGGTGTGTGTGTTAAAGTCTTTCCAGTGGCAGACTGGCCTACAGCCTTGTCCTTGTACGAACAAAGCAGGAATCGAGAGAGAAAATATGAGCAGCTCAGGAGGCCTTTGTCTTCACCAGCCCTGAGCCTAACAAAGATTTTTCCAGAAAAGTAGCACATGTCCATTCTAGTATCAAATCATGTCTAAGGGAAAAGCAGAGCTCCTGAAGTCAGGCTTCTGAGCTTCAGATCCAGCACTGTTGCTTATTAGCTTTGTGGCTGTAAGGAAATTCCGCATACCTCTTTGCCTCAGTTCCCCAGAACAGACAATTGTACATATCTCTAGGATGCTTGTGAGAATGAAATGGGGTAACACATACTGAAACCCTAACCTGAAACAAAGAGTTCTACACAAGCAACTGCTATTAATACTTCAGGTGAGGATCAGTCGTTGAATTTGTAATTTTGCATAAGAATGTGAAATTTTGAATTCAGCACGTCTAAAGATGAGTAAGCCTAGGAAATGTGGAAATGAACTATAGATAATGTGTGTATTTCAAAAACATAGAAAAGGCTTTCAGTGTTTTGTCAGGGAGAAATGGAATATTCGAAGAGACATGCTCACTCTGATTTCGACATTGCCCGTTGTATGTATGTATTCTATCATCAGATATAATTCCATGAATATGTACAGATTTTACGTGTCAATTAAAAAAAGAAAGAACAAATGGTATAGTTAGAGCCAAACCAAGTGTCCAGGGCTCTAATTGTCTATGAGATGTGACTCCTGGTTCCTAGTCTGCCCCCTCACCAGGTGGTTTCCTGCATGGAGCAGCTATGCTGTGGAGAAGTCCTGGACCAGGAAGGATGTATAAGCGAGCTCCTGCCCCGGAAATATCCCTGATCCTAGCAGAATGTTCCCAAAGGAGCTGGGTGCCAGAATGCTGTCCACACCCGAGAGTGGCACGAAAGGTCCCACTGAGGCCGAGGCTCACAGTTCACTTCATCGCTGCTCTTCATAAATGAGCAGCTAGACTTCACGGATGCTCACAGTGGAAGGCAGAATTTCTGTTCTATTTATAGGGAGAGCAATTATCCAAGGAGAGCAGTTATCCACAGAGGAAAGACAGCTGGGAAATTAGTGACAAACCAGTGGCCTAGAGTACCCTTGAGGAGAAGACACAGATGCACTTAAAAATCTTTAAGGACTTCTTGAGTCATTAGAGGATGCCTTAGGCAAGGGAGCAATTCATGTTTTTTATTTTTCCCAATTAAAAGTGTCTAAAAGGAAGACATTTGCTACTAGGTAAATTATGTATGCACGCCCTCACAAGCACATACAAAGTTTGGATTCAGAGACACTTGGTTTGAAATTTATGATTATTACTTAAAATATAGTGACCTTAGTGGGTAACTTATTTTTTCCCACCTATAAACTGTGGATCATAACTGCCTACCTTGAAGGGCTCTTGGAGGATCAGGGATTGCCTGGTATAGTAGAAGCTGAGTCCCTATTCCAACCCACCTGTCCTCTCTGCACAGAAGCAAGAATAGAGAGCATCGTCTATGCTTCTGCATGTCTGTGACTGTGGTACCCACCATATCTGTACAGCAGCATGGAGCACATACCAGTGCCATTGAGGACGTCTGTACTGAGCACGAGTAGCTCATCGGGTCCACCCAACTCCAGGAGTCAGGGTATACCAACTTCATCTCACAGCAAGAAATTATGGCACAGAGATTGCAAGTATCTGATGTCACCCACATACTAAGTTCTAGACCCAGTATTGAAGCCCAAGCTCTCTGGGTCCAGAGTCCATGCGCCCACCCCTTCCATCACACCGACCCTCAAAGATTAGTGCAGATCTCATGAGGACACTGTGAGGATTGGGAAATATGATGCTATGAAATCCTGCTGTAGAGCTGAGCACACACAGTGCCGTTAACATTAGCCATTTGCCTATTGCCCTGGAGCGTCGCTGACCAATTGTATCTCAGTGTGTTGACCTTAAAAGAGCAGTAACATGGGCATCTACAAGTGGCTGTGTCTCCGTGGAGCCACTATAAGAATTAGAAATGTGGTGTGGGAGCCTTCCAAGTGCTCATTTGTCAGGCTGTTTCTCATGTTGGACTGTCAATTCCGATTCACCAAGTTAAAGTACACAAGCCTAAAGAAGAGTTTGGATATTTTTTATTCATGCTGTGGATAACGAAGCACAGAGTTCAGTAGGACAGAACGCCATGTCAGGATAGGTAGAGCGGAGGCTTCCAGGGGTGACCCAGTCCACAGGCACTGAGGTCCTCGACCAGAAGCGGCAAGCTGTGCACACTGAGGCTGCACGGACCTGGCCGGCTGGAGGGGCTGTGGGGACCCTGGAGGGACTGGGCTTGGGCGGCATGGACAGCATGAAGTCAGGAAACGCTGATGCCATAATGACAGAATAATGCGCCGTGGCCTTCAGGAACCAGCAAGCCCAGAAGACCCTCAGCACACACTGCTGGGGACAGGAAATGGCCAGAACACCATGGCCCCATGTGCCTCCAACTCTCAGGTGCTCTTCCTGTCACAGCAGACAGGGGACGGTCTGCGCAGACAGAAGACGATGAGGGCCCCGTGGAGGACACTCTTGAGCAACAGCAGGAGGTAGGTGTAGTAGGCAGAGGTGCTGGTGAGCTGCAGGCTGAATGAACCTAAGAGAAGTCAGGTCATAAGTGTCAGCTGCTCATGTGGCAGCAGGGGACACACCATGGGGAAATGTCACAGGTATTGGTTTCTGATGACCTGCACTGAATTGACACCGCCCACCACAGCCAAACCCAAAGGTCAGCCTCTGCCAGGTCACCAGCACCACCAAGGGCGAGATTCAGTTTGCAGCTCAGCTGGATTAACCACCTCAGCTAAACTCACTTAGATCTTTTTTAATATTAAAAAGTTAAAGCTTCAGTTTTAATGGAGTTCACTAGAAGGACAAAGTTATGAAAAGTAGGTTGGGGGATTTTTTCAGCCCATATATATATATACACACACACACACACACACACACACACACACACACACATATATTGTTTGTTTGCTTATTTGTTTGTTTTTGGTGCTGGGGATCGAACTCAGGGCCTTGTGCTTGCTAAGCAAGTACTCTAACCACTGAACTAAGTCCCCAGCCCAGCCCCAGTATATCTTTAAGCAATAATTACAGATAAGTTCATTAATCACTAACCAAATCCCAAATAGTATACTGAGAGCTTTGCATATAAATTATTTAAATCTTATTCAATCTATATAACCATCTACGAGAGAGAGAGATTTTTATTCCCATATTGTAGAGGAACTGAAGGCACAGTAAGAAGTTATTTGCCTGATGTCATGAATTTAGTAATTGGCAGCTCCCAAATTTAACCAGCAGTATGACATTGAAGATCACATTCTTACCTAGTCTGTGATTCTCCAACTCTTAAGTACAGTAAAAACACAAGACAGCAAAAGTTTAAGTGAAAGTTAAATTGGTGACTTAGAAATATGAGAACCATTATACCTCGGGCAGGCAGTAAGATCTATAGCAAGGTACAGTCCTTGGAAATTCAGTGGTGTTCCCAGCAGGGTGGCTGGGAGATGGTAGAAAAGGGCATTATAGAAATTGTGAGACAGGGGTTAATCCAGATTCCAAGATGCTCAGTGGTTGTGGCATGCTCCCTTGCCTTTTCTGCAGGGCTCTCACTGAGGCCTTGATATTACTGGGTAATAGCATTTGATAACCTTTGAAGTTTTGCAAGAAATATGTGATATCAGCAATCAAAGACAATGACAGTAGGGCCACAGTGGCTCCTCGAGTCACAAGACCAAGTCTTTTCTTAGGGGAATTTTCACTTTACATCATCCATCTTCACAGAGGCAGAACGCCAGTCATTGGCTCTTGCTATAAGAAGGGTTCTCAGTACATGTGTTCTTAGCTCCTTCCCTTGGTCAGGTGAGAGTAATTCCCTTCTTCACTGCCTCATGTGGCAGCCAAGGCCCAGCGCTCCTTGGACACTGCAGCCAGAGCAAAGGTTGGCAGGAAGGAGCCAGCGCTTCGAGTTACATTCTCTTGGCATATATAAGAAGGAAGGGCCCCAAATTAATACTTATCCCGAGCTTGCTTAAGGGATATCCTGTGCTAGATGTTTCTTATCTGGGCCCTTAGTTCTTCAGTGGCTGAGTATTTGCTGTAATTCTCACTTGGCAGCCGAGCAAAGCATTATTCAGATACTGCGTCACTCCCCATGTTCCTGCAGCCGACCATTGAGAGATCTGGGCTGCCCCTAGTCTGCGGTGCTCGAAACCGAGCACGCCCCACCCTGCCACGTGTCATCCTGCCTCAGGGCCTTGACCTTGGAATTTCTTGCTCTGTGACTCCATCGTAGTGCAGGAACACAGGGTGAGTAAGAAAGGATATGAGCTCATCACTTGAGGGCCTGAGTTGAAACTTCAGGTCTAACTTCAGGTGTGGCATGTATAAAGGACTTAACTTTAGCTCATTCTCCTCTGTCACATGAGGTGGAAACTATTGTATCGCAAGATAGGAACATGATGAGGATTAACCAAGGAAATCCATACAGAGGACAGCCCAAGTTCTTATTCACAAAAATACTTAGTAAGTGGCAAGTCATATTACTAGCAACTAGCAATTTAAAATAATCTAGAATTAGCTTGATATTATGATTATCCTAGTCATTAGAAGCAAGAGACACTTGAAGAATGAAGTCCATTTGTTGACATAGGTCAGAGAGTATCATCATATCCTCTACTTGAAGTCATATCATGCCCAGATTAGTAGTTTACAGTGTTAATATGATGCCCAAGAAGTGACACGTGAATGTAAAGTGTCACTCAGTCTGTTTTGAAGCATGTAGCCATTGTGATTTTTTTTCACTTAAGCTATGGCAGTTCAAGTTAAGATGAGTAAGAGGGAGAACTTACCATTTTCATCTTTCAAGCAAGCTTTAGGTTCAGTAGTACTGGTAACTAGAAGATAGAAGAACAAGTACTCGTCAGATATTTGGCACTGCACATATTTGTGTGTGTGTGTGTGTGTGTGTGTGTGTGTGTGTAAAAATCTTTTGACAAACACAGCTATTAATAAACACTCATACTAGCTGAGTGTTCGTTGCTGGACCGGACAGTGTGCCACTTCTTTCAGGTCATCTTGTTTAATTCCCCAACTTAAGAGGGTTGTATTCTGGATGGCTCCATGTTATGGAGGAGAAAACCAAGTTTAAGGTAAATCGTACCCGTGGAATTCCAAATCCAGTATTCAGAGGATAGTGTGAGTGATTAGAAGATAGAACATAATTCCACCACTCTGAAAATCTCCTACTATTTGTATTGTGTGTAACCAGTGACCCCTTTTTATTATGGCAGCTAAGCATTCCATGTTACCTATTTTTCAGGAAATAGGTAAGTCAAGTTATATTTTAGGCTCACTGAATAAAACTTCCGTGAGAGTTGTATTTAGGTACAATTAAAGACAAAGCTAGAATAGTTTGATACCATTCTTTCCTCCAGGCAGTAGAAAAAATAGGCACAGTAATGAATGAAGTTCCTTGGTTGAAACAGTTCAGGACATATCACTATGTCCTGTAATTTGCATTATTATCAAAAAAGATGAGTAGTTTACTGTGTTAAAATGACACCAAGGAAAAAATGAATTAATTTAAAATATCAGTCTGCTGTGGGAACATCCAGCCATTCTGATTTTTATACCTTAATGCAGAGAAGTTCAAAAATTAAGACGGCCAGGAAGATACAAAAAGCTATAGCATGAGATAAAGCCAAATATACTGAACTTACCTTTTTCATTTTTCAAATCAGGTTTTCTGGGAGTCACAATGGTGACTAAAAGAAATCAGAGCAAATAGGATTCAATTATTCATGCCTGATATTTGACAATATGTGTATATACATATGAGATGTGATTGAAAGATACAAGGAATGTTGAAATTTTTAAAAATTTAGAAACATCATTGTTCATCTCCCTCAAAACATCTCCCCTTGCTGTGAACCAACTTAGCCCATCATTCTTGCCATGTTCTGGAAGTCTTCTTTCATGTCTTTATGAGGTGTGATCCAAAGATACAGTGCATGTTTAAATTAAAATAATTACTACATTAAAAGACACATTGCCATTAATTCCTCTCGGACTATTCCCTCTTTTCTTTGAACACACTTATCACATCATTCTTTCCACTTTGGGAAGCAATTCTAGAAGTCCTGTTTCATGAGAGTCTTTGGTTGCACTGTCATGGCTGTCTTGGTGTCCTGAATCGATTCAAAATGTTTCCCTTTCATGGCCATTTTGACTTTGGGGAAGAACTAGAAGTGTCAGGTGCCAGATCCAGTCAATTAGGCGGGTGAAGACACATTGTAATATTTTTAGGAACTTGCCTTTTTGTTAGATGACACTCAGAAGCAGCATTCATCATATTTTGTAAATCATACCTGGCAAAGACACTCAAAAGAGAACTTCCAGAACTCTGTGTACCTACATATATACATACATATGTACATATACATTTACATATACATACATACATATACATATGTAAAATCTGTGAACAGAAGGACCAAAGAAACAGTCATTAAAAATATAATCTCTGCTATTCCAGAAATAATTGGTCTCACTCTTAATTCTGTAGATATGTCATATATTATGTTGCTACACAGGAAGATACTGAAGTTCTCAGATTAGTTTTAACTCCCTTCAAAATCACTTGATTCATTTGTGTTCCCAGGTGTTATTTTTTAGCTTTTATCAAAAACAAAGTGAAACAGAAACATACAGGAAGCTACATTAGAAATGTGTGTGGATCACATTAACGGAAGTGCCTTCTTTAGCTTTGTTATCCAGAGAAGCCCGGGAAAGACATTTGTTGTAGAACTTAGCGTCAAAACCTTATTAAAGGGCTTAAGGATTTAGCTCAGTGGTAGAGCGCTTACCTAGCAAGTGCAAGGCCCTGAATTCAATCCCCAGCGCCCCCCCCAAAGAAACCTTATTAAACTTGAACCTCACTCCTACCTAATATTTGTTACCATGGAACATTTTTCTTTTTAATTTTCCCTGTCACTAGAAAAATCGTAACTTAAAAGCACACTTAAGCACATTCTTTATGTTAAAGTTGCTTTTTAATTGTTGCCTCTTTTCTGTTTCTTTGTGATTCCTTTTGGACATGGACCTGAATCTTTTTTTTTAATTTAAATTTTTTATTAGTATGTTTGCCAATAAATACACGAGAAAATGTTCAACATCTCTGGCCACTAGAGAAATGCAAATTAATACTAAGATGTCACCTTCAGAAAAGAATGACTATCATCAAGAAATCAAATAATAACAAATGCTGGCGAGGCTGTTGGGAAAAGGTAATCTTTCTACATTGTTGGTGGGAATTTAAACTAGTACAACCACTATGGGAATCAGTATGGAGATTCCTAAAGAAACTAAAACTAGAAATTCCATTTGTTCTAGTGATTGTCCTTTTCAGTGTTTAGCAAGCCCTACGCCGCTAGGTCCTTTCATGTATTTTGTATGATATAATCCATATGACACTTACTAAAAACACCATATGATCTTATTATTCTAGACGTAGAAACTGAGGCTGAGAAAGCTTATGTATAGTTTTCAATTTTTTTTTCCAAAGCCTCTACCATTTTATTTCTGTGAGCAAAATAACAAGACATTTAAGCTACCATTAAATGTAAAAAAATTTAGGGAAGATATACATTTGTTTTCCACTAGTACTTGATAGAAAAAGTAGAGTATTCCCTTTCAAATAAACTTTCTGTTATATTTATATGCACATACCTTCGTTTGCTGGAGGAAAGAGAATCTCCAGATCAACTCTTCCTTTATTATTCTCATGTTTGACGATACATTTGTGCTCTTTAGCCATTGAATCTCCAGTCACTGTTAGCCAGCTAAGCTTCATGTAGGTGTCTTTAGTCTTCATAGTATCTCCCTCCTGGGACTTCAGAATCGTATTTCCATCCTTTTCTTTCCAATATACCTTAATAACATCTGGGAAAAATTTCTCCAGCAGACAAAGATACGTCCCAGCCTTGTGGAGATTTCTTTCAGCTATTGAAGGAAGAAAAATTGTAGGCTTGGGGGAAATGTCTCCTTCAAAAGCTTTATCTGTGGGGAAAATGGAACATCAATCAAGAGAATTACTAGGAAAATTTAAATATTGTATGGTTTGGGAAAGCCTTAGGCACAGCAATAGGAAGACAGGGCACCACTGGGAATGTGCCCACTGTGACCTTTCACCCCAGTGTGTTGCAAGGTTGTGATTGTCCTTATTTTACAGATATGCAAAGAGGTGAAGCAACTTGCAAAAAGTCACCACTATGAAGTGACAGAGCCTGAAGCAAAACCTGGCCTTTGTCCTTTAACACATACTAAGATGTAGTACAACTTTTAACTGTTTGTAACCAAGGCTTCCAACATGCATGAGCCCATTTAATTTTTTACATCTCCTTCATTTTCTTATTTGTTTTCATGGTGGATGTCAGGGTACAGGAAGAGACAAGTGATCTGAATGAGCTCTACAGGTGAGGATCTGGGGTCCCTTGTAAAGAACTCCTCTTTCCCATCCTTCGTCAGATGTTCTTCTGGCCAAGTAACTCACACTCTCGTGCTTTGCAATTTTATTCAATTCACTCTTCACTTAGCTGGTTCTAGGTGCATCCTATTTATCTAATTCTTTTAGGAATAAATGTCAGAAGGTAGGTGTTTATTTTTGTCCGTAACAAATAAAAATCTACTTCTGCGTATACTTACAATCTACCAGTTTGATCTCTGAACTCCAACTGCAGATCCCATAGGGGTCTGAAATTCTCTGAGTTCTCCTCGTTAATCTCTATCGTTATACAACATCTCGCCTTTACAAAATCTGAACTAACATAAGGTTTTTGGGACAGGCGGTATTTAAAGCTGCTCTTCAACTTATTTATGATGTCTTGACTTGAAAAAAAATGATTGTTTATTTTCAATAATGCTCCTCTGTTAGTCTTACCAATGAATGCACTTATCCAAATTTTGTTTTGCTTTGGAAAATGTTCACTAAAGCAACATTTTATTTTACAATTTCATTTGAAGTTCAAGTATGACTAACTATACACCAGAGGTACATTTTTCATACTTGTTTTACTACAAATTGACTATGTTAGGGAAAGGATGTATACATAGCTCCATATCCATATTTTGACTCTCCCAAAATTAGTATTTACCCCCATGGCTATGCTATATTTTGGGATTATTTTATTCTCTTTCCTCAACCTGCTAAATAAAATGTACATATATCCAGTGCAGTATTAAAAGTTTGTTTCCAGAGTTTCTTCCAGACACAATGTCAAACTATAACACAAAGTCTCATGTGTTTTTAAAAACACATCTCATGTATTGGATTACACATCTTTAATACAATTGCATTGTAAATGTTGGGACACTTTGTAATTTGATTTGCAACTGACACTCAAATGTTTTGCCATTATTCTCCTTACACTAATTTGAAGTTACTGTAATATTCAGTGGATACATTTCTGACAAAAGAATTGAGTTTCTCATTGGAGAAGAAAGGGCAAAAGTTTTTGAGGATGTCTACCTGTTTCAGCAAAGCTCCTGATTTTTTTACAGAATCAGTAAGCATACAGTATAAATATTTCTGAGAAAGTAATAAAAATGATTGGATGATAATGTGCTTATTTTAATTTTTTGCATCTTGCTTTTAGTGCAGATAATAGAACAGTCTATATTTCTCCACCTGTATACATTATTTGTAGTTCAAAATCACGTTATAAAAAGAAGACTAAATTTTCAATTGTGCTCTGTACGATTTTAGCCTAAGTCACTGCATTAAATCTAATTTTCACCACAGAACATGTGCTTCTTCAGAAATGCTTCATATTCATTATAAGAAGGAAATTGAAAATCAGTTGATGAACTGGAAAACATTTCTGTACAGTAACATATTCTGCATTTCCTTTTCTCCCTTTTCCTTAAAAATACTCTTTTAAGTTTCATACTTTTGAGGAAAAAATAAACCTTTACCTTCTGTAACTTTCTCATTACAATAGTTAAGTTAAGTGTTAGTGTATTGATTTATATGGCTATTACTTAACTCTCTGGACTTTGGTATTACATGTCGTCTTAAACCTGACTTTTAAAAATTGTATTGAGTGTTTTTCCTAGTCAGTTTGTTTTGTGGTCCATACAGTGGCGTCTATTCTGTCTTATTTGAATAATGAACAGAATGGCTACCATGTACTTTATTTACTTGGAAAATAAAATACATGGTAGCCATTCTGTTAATTTGGAAAATAAATAAACCTATCTGATTCATTTGTGTCTGTTCAGTTACCTACTTAAACAATACACTCTGAGTTAAATTCCCTAACTTTGTATTTTAACATGCAGCAATAAGGATTATTGATAAATTTACCGAGTATTAGTGACTTTTTTCTTGAAGGTACAATATTTCAAATCTACATGTGAAAACTTACTTATGTGCTCTATTTCTTGTTTGTTCTTTCACCCAATAGTTGTAGCTATTTCATATTTAAATATGTATTTCAGATTTATGACTAATTTCCAACTGTATTTAGTTGATTTTGTAACTTGAACATTTTCTGTATGAATTTAAAGTTCTTTTTCTGATCAGTATGGTACGAAGCCTAATCTTATTGGCTAAAAGTCTGGGGACTAATTGATACTGGTTTTAGAGATATTAATGAAGTAAAGAATAGAAATTTAAAGCACATAGAACAACACTGTTTTTAAAAAATATCTTGTCATTTAGTTTTTCTTGCCAAGTGACGAAAAACTCTTCCAAAGAGAAACAAGTATCTCTAGATTCTTTTTTTTGTAAGTAGATGTTAAGATTAACCTCCCATTTAAGCAGCCAGAAGTACAACTGAATCCCACAGAAAATTTCTTTTCTGTAAATTAATTTGCTGAAAACTGTTCTCCAGATTGGATAAAACATCCTCTTTACATTTTTGGAAGAACATTTATCAGGCACTTATTATATGTTGGACAATGTTCCAAGAACTTTATTCACAGTATTTTATTTAATTGTTATATAACCTGGGTTCATAGTGGATTAAAAAACTCAAGACCAAGAATGATCCCACATTCACTAAGCTGTATGTGGGATAGCCAGGGCTCAGTTCTGCCTCCCGGAGAAACTCAAACTGTCTACAGTGCACTTGGCCATGAGAAAAGGGAATGAGTCTGCTCTAGTGAGTCTATCACAGACTTATCAAATAATAGTGAGCTTTGTCTCAGGGTCAGACACTTTAATGGTATCATTATGTACGTTATATGTGAGCAGTTTATAGAAGTTTACATGTCCACACAGCCAAACCCTAATATTTATTTGCACATACAGCATTGTCTACAGTCTCCTTTAGTATATACATTTGTACCAAAATCTCTAAGATTTGTACATCAAATTCCCCTCAAATTTTTCTTTTTTTCTAAACATTGTTACTATTATTTCAAAAATATCAAGTTTTTTCTTCCCTCTAATACCTCAGAAATATCTTCTTCTGATACTCACCTATGACAATCAGTTTTGTTCCTCCACCGAAGACTTTCTTAGCATAATTCCACAGTGATTGGACCCATGTCAAAAACTGAAAAGTAGTTTGGGGACTCTGAGTTCTGCCAATCCTGGGGAAGCATGATGGCCTGGAATTTTGCAGACACCGGGGTTCTGGTTCTGGTTCATTTTGCTCATAAACAGTTCAGTGACTGAGCACATCAGATAACTTTGAAGTTTTGGGTGCTTTATTTGTCTTAAAAGAATTTTAGAATAAGTCAATTCAACATCACTACCAGCACTGAAGTGATACTGAAGTGAAACAAAGTATAAAGAGCAATTTGATTAATAATACTTTTGGAACACAAGAGGACATTATTATTCTGATTGTTATTACTAACAATTTACTCTGTGTGTTCCAACACGAAATTTTAACCTCATAGAACAAAGCCTCACCTTTACTTAGAAATTTGGCATTCTTCATTGCAATTAGATCCATGGCATTGAAGGTGGGAGACGTGTTCATCTGTCCTAAGTTAGCAGTCAGCTTTGCTCTAATATTCCTGGAAATCTCTAAGTCACTATGACAGGAAACATGACTTCTACATACCCAAGTTTTCATAGGCTCTCACCTGTCTTTTCTACCCATTAAGATAATCAAGGGGAACCCTGTTTAAGCCCCCATGTGAGTCAGGCTGTAGAAACACTTTACTTGTTTAAAACTGTGGCTCTTTCCCAGTCAGCAGCACAACACATGTGAATTCAAACCTTTCATCAGAAAGTTCAGCATTTTGTAGGCTCATGCCAAAGCCAAGCTCTCAACTCCTATCTCAGCCCTTCTGGGCAGAATGATTAGATAAACTGCAGGAGACCTGGTCCTCGAAGCCATTTTAGATCGTTCAGTGTTATGTGTGTCACCCTATGTGCCGAGGTCCCCACCCTGGCATAACAGTGGATGTTAGGAGGCCCACAGCACTGGTGCCGTGGTGGTGTGCAACAGGTTTGTTTAAGGATCATTTCCTCAGTTTCCTAATTGGATGCTGAAGATAATGTCCACTCCACACTTTGTTTTCCTCCAGAAGAACTCATGCATTGAAGGTCTTTTCTAATTTTATAATGAAAAGTATCATATATGGAAGTTTGTTTCCATTTATTGGATGATAAAAAGTATGTATTCCACTCCATTTTTCTTTCATCTTTGAGCATAAAATTTTACTGTGTGATATTTTTGCTAGATAATCAAATGCCTATTTTTTTCTACTTTCCTTATAACTTTTGACCTTCTTTTCTGACTGTACTAGTATATCTTATTTTATGCCTTCTCAAATAGATTTTCGAAATAGGCAGTTTAAATTAATGATCCACAATATGTGCCTTCTAGCATGTTTCTCTTTTGCCAGAGGTGTTTATTATGTTGTCTGGGGTGGCTCAAATAAGGCACAGTGGATGGAAGATATGTTCGCCAATCCTAATGTTGTGATAAATCACAGATATGCCAAATTTAAACAGACTGAGAGTGTGGGAACGTATTATGAGGCTTTCTTTCCTTAAATTACCCTTTGTGATGCAGGGATTGCTTTGTGGCAAGCTTTCTTAAAAAGATGCTCTTCCAGTCCTCTGATCTAAAAATACAACTTGGGTACATGTCAGCCTTAAATGAACTCAGTTAATAGTGGTATTTGGAGAGAGCATTGACAAAAGAAAAAAAAATCAAAGGACTTTAACGTGAATTTGATGCTTGTTACTTGGGACTAAGGTCTCATGTGATTTATACTTACTTCATACATATATGGAACAATAATTAATGAAGAATGCTTTCCTTTGGTTATATAGACAGATAATTGGTTAGCCAGTAACATTAACCACCATATGGGGATTCCAGATGACAATGATGAGAGGTGACTTAGATAGTTTCTCTTAGGAAGATGTTTTAGATGGATGCAGGCGAATCGCTTCTTGGATTTTTAGCTCTGATGAAGTATAGATGCAGGTGAAGCCTGGGCAAAATTCCTAATGAAATTTAAGGGGAAAAGCAATACTTTGAGCTGATATTTGTTTTAATACAATTTTTAACTCTTTAAACATATGCCAGTTTAAAAATTAGACATCACAGGTAGAAATTCATATTAGCTGTATCTATAAGTTTATATACATATCTACATCTGTATGTTTATATACACAAGATAAAGGAAAATGTCTTTAATTTTTTAAAATTGGTGCCCACCAGTAAAAGAAGGATCACCTTGTATTCAAGCAGATAATATTGTAACATCATGCGTACTACTTTCTAATCACTTTTAGAAGCAAGTAATAAATAAAAAGCAAGTTGTAGATACTTTTTGTTCTAATATGAGCTGTAGAGGAAATGGTGATTAATAAATTTAGGTCTGCTATGAGTAATTTGAGCTGTGGAAAAGAATTGGTCTCCCATCTCCTACCAACTGCCAGCCACTGGGATAGGTAATTTCCATATTTAATTTCAATTAATCTTTAGAATATCTCTTTGAGATAGATCACATTTTCATTCCACAGATAACTAGAAATAAGAAATTTTAAAACTTTCTCAGTTATTGAATAATTTTAAGGACATTTGAGAAGAATGTTCGTAAAGTAGCATGAAGTACAAACAAGCCAGATTCATTGTTGTGTATCTAATGTGTCCCTAACTTGATAAAATAAAAAGAAAATATATATAGATAAGATGTTTGAATGAAAATATAACAGAATGATAATGGTTATAAGTAGCAATATAAAGTTTTTAAAAATGTTTATTTTACAGTTTTTAAATGATTAGTGAGATTTTAATGATTTTAACAAAATGATCACTATTGAATCTAAATTTACTTGTTAAAGGATGTGTACATAGAAAGTTGTGGCCCCAGGTACCATTTTCCAGAATCAAAGCTATATCTATCCCTGTACTCCTAAATATTATTTCTCAGAGAACTTACAAATTATGTCTGTGTCACCATTATTTAATTTGATTGCTATAATTAAGCACTTTGAAAAAGGATCAAAACATTGTTTGCAAATTATTAATTTGTTCATATTTTCATGGTTTTTTTTGGGGGGGGTTGCTGGGGATTGAATTTAGGGCCTTGTGCTTGCTAAGCAAGTGCTATACCACTGAGCTAAATCCCCAAGCCCTGTTCGTATTCTCTTAACCATTAAGGAAATAAAAAATATAATCCCTTTCAATTTTTCAGTGCTTTATCAACTTAATGAAAAACCTCCAAAAATTTCCATTTCAGTAAATCCAAAGCAAAAGAATCATCCCTGTGAGATGTTCTCCCGCATCCAAGCAAAACTACATTTTTTAGGCTAATTTTAAAATGGACAAACTGAATGAACTGTTGATTTGAATTTAAAAAACAAAAATGAACCTTTCGCCATTCTTGAAAATGGTCACACAGAGAAATGTTTTGACATTTGATATTAAGCATCCTAGGGTCAAAGAAACCGCATATTTAATTTTTTATGTGACCAAATGATAACTTAAGCAGTTTTTAGCTTTTTTCCACACTATTTTTAGAATCACACAAATAAGATATAGAACCCAAACTACTTTATAAAACCTTTACAACAGAAATAACAAAGAGACCCGATGCCTCCTTCCCCTGTGGATCCTCAGTGGCTCTAAACTCCTTGCTGGTGTCTCCCATGCCAGATCAGGGACAGCACTGGCTCTTAGGACCTGGCCCAACTCACCTGGTCTCTCCAGAGATCCCACTGTGATGAGGTACACAACCAGGAGCAGTTCCAAGAACTTGAGTCAGCCCCTGCTCTGGGGCCTGGAGCTCCAGCATTCCTGCCTCTCCTCTCCTCACTGCATCCTGCCGTATAGAAGGGAAATGTTCCTGGAGCTTTGTGTCAGCACCAAAAATTGATGATTCTGCCATTCATTTAGGTACTGTCTTAAAAGTCTTTATAAAATTTTTCTTTTGTACTTGTTTCAAAATTGTGCCAATAGATATTTTTTTAATATTGAAAGTTGGCTCTTCTGAAATTAAACAAAAACAAAGCTCAAACTCCATCAGTTTTATCTAAGTCTAATCAGGAATTTAAGGAGATGGAGTCCACTCTGTCTAGGGAGTGATGACAGTTCTCCAGTGTCACGTATGGTGGAAAGTTTGATTATCTCCTTCCTCAGAATTTGCCAGAATCTCCTCAAATCTCCTCCCTTAAGAAGTGTTCATGTATAAGGTCAATTCTTGGCCTACAGTATAATTTACAACTATTTAATATTTCTTCAATTTCAAAAAGAACCAATAATAATAATCATATGTTTGAGCACTTGACAAATAACGTTCAACATGATTTATATGTGTTTTGTGATTCATCTGCATGGGAGGATGGACATCTGCATTGATTATAAACCAACTTCTTGTTGGAATCCTGTTGTCCTTGGTAGTGGACTCGCTGAGTTGTTCCAAAATAACAATCCTCACTGATGATCTGGCAAGCAGTTCATGCTCTGGACCTAAGAATGTGTCAGACTCAGATAAAGTTCGCGGTAAATCATTTTCTCTCGAAAACATCTGTGAGTTTTTCACTATTGGGCAAAAGTACTTAACCGGACTTACCAGGAGTAGTTACAATGAACTTAGTCCCTTCTGCAAATATCTTAATCCGGCCTGCTCACAGTCTTCCCAAATCTCAGCTTTCACTTCAGCATCATGGCATGATGACCAGCTTAACGACTTTGCCCTTGTGTGAATCTGCTGGGTTCCTTTGGAAGTCCTCGAATAGAGGTTTTGTGGCATGTTCAAATTTAAGTTTCCTTAATAAACTGACTTGATAAACTGCATTTCCATTAAGGAAGTGACTGTTGGAAAATACTAGGGAAAATAAAAATACTAAAAGCAGGGAAAAAAAGAGCTGATCTAACTGCTCAACTGCCTAATTTCCTAAATTACCAGCCAAAGTATTCTGAGAAGTAAGTTGGGTTTTTTGTTTTGCTTTTATTTTTTTTTAATTTCCAGGTGTTCAAGTGTGCTGAAACTGCTCAGAGATTGCATCAAAGGAAAGTGCTTTATGTTCTCACAAACACAAGAACCTCTTCGTTAGCAATTTGGGAATACATTTCTGAAAAGAGGAAGTTCTTTTAACTGAAAATGAAAATGTGCCACATGGTTGAGAAATGCAAACCAAGGTCTTCACTTTCAATAAAGCCACATTTACCACGTGGCATGAAGATTCATTATCAAGACAAAACCAAAGGAGGAAATTGGTTCTGTGATGACTTCTTATTTTTCCTGAAATAACAGAATACCATTTAGAATTATATCTGCTATGAAATTACAGATTACTTGGTTAAACTGTAATGTGAAAAAATTCCAGGCATCTTGGAATCAGTTCTGTGTTCTTATGTTACTCATCTCAGAGTTAAGGACAAGAAATTGTCAGAATCATCCAACTTCTCTCAGAGTACAGATGAGGTGTTCAGCTGTAAGGACTAAGAAGAACAAGCCCTGGGGACCCCATGTTCACTTCAGGCCTACTCTGTCCCAGCTGAAGTTTGAAGAGTAGACATGGTCTCTCCCTAAGGATGGAGAGAGAAGGGAGTCATAGTGGACTATGAATGGATGTGTTGCAAGTCTCCTCTGAGCCTCAAGGCAAACTCTTAAGCTGTAAACCAACCCTATAACAATCCAAAAAGCAAGTCCCCTGATTCCAAGAGACAGTAATACAAGGTAAGCATTCCCATTCCAGAAGGAAAAAATAGGGAAGTGGAAAGGAATTGGACCAAAGTAAGACCAAAGCCCAGAAGGAAAACTATTAGGTCCTATAGTTCCATGTCTGGGATGCAGGGAACATGGTAGAGTGATGTGAGCTGCAGAGGTCTTGAGCAGACCCACAATTGTGACCTTGCTGGTTGCACCCCCCAAGACCTCTTTTCTTACACTGGCTGTACTCGCTGCTTGTGCCTTTGCTTGGCTGATGTTCCATGTAACTGGCTTCATCATCTTCCAGGGGTCTCCACTGCATCTTTAGCTTCACTTTCAGAACTTGACACATCACACTTTCATGGGTTTCTGGCAGAGACTAACCTTGTCAGACATTTTCCCAGCCTCCTAGACATTCCTTCGAAACTCAGAAATTCAGATGGAAACCTTCATGACCCCAAAACTTTTGCACTCCACATGCCTGAAAAACCAGCTTCATGTGTAGGATGCCAAAGTCTGCCAGCAGCTTCAACAGTACCCAGCCATTTTGGACCATGGTTGCAATGGCCTCTGAGTACCCGAATGGCTGAACCCAGTGAAATTGAATCCCAGGGAACTAATTTCCTAGGCAACCCTTCTTGACCAGGGGCCCAGAGGCTTTCAGAGCTCTCTTCTGAAATGGAAGTTTTACACTCTTACACCCCTAAGTCTGTGATGGGTGGGAGTCTTGATGATTCCTGAGATGCCCTCAAGTCATCTTTCTTCCTCTTTCTGTGAAAAGTACTTGGTTTCTTTTTAATGGCACCAGTCTCTCCAGCAACTTCACCTTCTTTGGCCCCAACTTCCTATATAAATATTTTTGATCTAAAATTAAAGTTTTTCAAATCTTTCTGCTCCACTTTTTCTCGCATTTCTCATTGTAATTTGACTAAAAGCAGCCAGCAATAGCCATGCCACAGCCTGAACTTTGGACTGACTTGAAATTTCTTCTGCCAGATCAGTTACTCTTCCACCTTTAAATTCAGCTTCACACGAAATTTTAGAAAATGGAAAAAATGTAGACAAATTTTTAGCCAAAGTGTGACATACATGGTCTTGAATCCAATGTTCGACAGAATCCTTGTTCTCACTGAAACCTCATGAACCTGGCCTTTACTCCCTATATTCCTATCAGCATTCTGGTCTGAGCACCAATCCAAACTACCCACCAAACTCTACTTACAACATTCTAGGGTTTCTCTATCCCACATCTCCAAACTTGTACAAACTTCTCCCATAAAGCATTTCCAAGAGCTTCTCAAACATCTAATCATGTATAGTCACTGCAACCACTCCACTTCTCCGGTACCAATTTTCTATATTAGTCACTGTTTCATTGCTAAGGCAATGTACCTGACAAACACTACTTAAAAGAGAAAAGGTTTATTTTAGCTCATTGTTTCAAAAGTTTCAGTCTATGATTGGTGGGCTCCAAGGTAGTAACATCATGGTGGAAGGGCACAGTAGAGCAAATCTGCTCAGTTCGCATCAGTTGGGAAGCAGAGCACTTTAGTGAGAGATATGCCCTCAAAAGGCATCCCCACAACCCATCTCCCACTGAGCCCTATGTCCTTAAGGCGTGTTCAGTATAAACTTCAGCGGCTTAATCTATTGATGACTATAACACCCCCCAGTGATCCAATCACATCTTTAGAGGGTCTCAATCTAATCAGGTTGACAATTAAGCTTAACTGGCAAAAAAAGATGTGAAGATCCATCCTGTTTTTCATTTCAAGGTTTGGTTGCCACCTTGAAACAAAATGGGATTGTATACATCGTTTTCCAATTTGTTCATCTTCTAAAAATGAAGACTTTTAATGAAATATGGTACAAAAGTAAGTTACAGAGACTTCCAGTAATACATGAACAAACCATTACCTTTCGCAAAATAAACATATGACATGTAGAAGAGAGAAAACTCATACTACTTCTATAAACCACTCGTGAATACAGTCTGGGATGTTTAAATTTACATGTACCATTACTTATGCATCACCAGACATATTCTACATAAAGGAGGGGATCATTTAAAAAGTACTGAACTTACTCATTTATAAAAACTCAAAGGGGCAGTTCATGGAAGAAACCAGGTTATCCACTTTCAAGCAAGATCTTCTCTTTAGCTATTTTACCATCTGTGTTCCTCCTGAATCAGATGATCTTCTAGTCTCTTAGGGTTTCTGTTGCACTTTGGATACTTCACATGCCCCTACATCTATTACAGATACTTCATAATTTGCATAGCATCCACAGGCAAACATGCCTGTTGGAGCCCCTGTTCCTGTTTGGAGACAGGATATGTTTGTTTTTCTCTTCTGAATAGGGATACATGCAAGGCGCTTCTTTGTGGAAGAATCTTTCTTAGAGAATTAACGCTCTACCCTCAGCTCCCAAATCTCCTTTCCACTCCTCTCTCCCTATTCAAGGATGATAAGGCTCTCTTGTCATGAAAGAGAAGAAAATTCATAATACAGGGTCCACCATGAATCAGCATTGTTCACAAATTTATCTCTGTTAGCTTCACCTATAAATCATTATGACCATTAAAAGTCAGATGGAAAACAGAATTCACACTGCGCTGGGATTTGAGTTCAAGTTTACAAGATCCCAGATCCTGCACATTCAACTGCTGTGTCTAAACCACTTCTATATAAAATCTGAGGATCTACACTTCCACTGGCTGTGTATGAGATTGGGTGTTGCTTTCTGAGTTATTGCACAGATTATCAAACTGAATAAAAAGAAGATGAAATGATTGATTTGTATATATTCTAAAAGCATGTACCGGTATATAGTCCTTCGAATCCAGTGTACAGCAGGATGACTATAAATACTGGTAATGTTATACATATTGCAAAAATAGAAAAGATTTTGAATATTTTCACCTTAAAGACACGATCAGTGTTTGAGGAGAGAAATATGTTTGCCTTGTATACTTTTTATGTTTTTGTGTGTCATTTATAAAATAAATGTAAGAAATCATTTTAAAAAAACAAGAAAATCTTGACGTTTTAAACACTAACAGCACTTGTGTCATGCTATAGCTTTCCTTGGAATGATTATTCTTGAACACCTTTAAATCATAGTTCCAATTCTGTTATCTGTAGAGTAAAAAATGTATTTGTGCACTATAAGAAGTTTTTACATAGTGGATATTGTGTTGATCAAATGGGCTTTCAGTACAGTACTTAGAAATTTAAACAATCAAATGCCCTGGCTAAAAATTAATTAATCAACTAGCTAAGAAAGCAGTTCAACCATGTAACAATTGAGTCTCTCAGCACTTGGTCTAGTTTAAACTGAATATCCAATTATATCCCTCAAATTAGCTTTTCTTTCTTTCTTTCTTTCTTTCTTTTTTTTTTTTTGGTTGGCACGAAAAGATTGTAGTATTTTGCTAAGTTATGTTTGCTTTAGCTGTATATTCAGGATAAACTGGGCCCACAGGAACATTTTAAAGCAATTAGATGGCTATTGTTGTCATGGGTTGCCCTTTACCCTGCACCTGTCAGTGTGAACAGGACTTTGGAGGCAGAGAAAGGAGTGGGGTTCTCTACACTGGGTCCCCAAATGGTGGTCTGGGTTCTGTCTTACCAAGACATCTGTGGTCTGTTCCCATTTGACTTTCTAGCAGATAAAATCACAGTCCCTGAGATCCTGTCATCTTTGATATCTCAGATCACAAGAAGCTTCGGAACACTTGACTCTCCTCTTCTCTAATCTCTTACTACCAGAGTGGGTAGAAATGTGGGTTCTGGGAAGCACCATCCATGTAACAAAATATCCTGGCCATTGTGATTTATGACAGAGCACACTAGCTACTTCCTGAGATGAGAAAATTTGAAGACAAAAATACTGCATGTTATGGAGATTGTGTTGAGGAACTGGATTAGACTCAGTAACTTTGTTTTGGCTACTTGTTGGACATCCAAAGAGAGAAGCATTTGGTTATGAAGCAATGGCATAGATTTTGTTGCTTCTCTTCAAAATGTGGCTAGTGGAACCACCTGAAATGTGGAACACGAAAAATCCTGAATCACTCTAACATGTTGGATCACCAGCCAGAACTGCCAAATATGCACCAAGTGTGTGAACACTGAGCCATGACAGGTCCCTGGTGTCACAGTGAAGACTAGAAAATTATAGACTTTGGATCCATAGACGCCTATGGAATGGGTGAAGAATTTACATACAAGCTCACAAAGAAGTGAATATCTGCCCTACACATGCCTGTCTTGTTGGACAATGTGCCAAGGAAACCAATGCTATATTATAAGTTCGGAACAGAGAGGAAGTTACAGAAATGAAGAGCATTGTGTGGCCCAGGGTAGGTGGAATGTGGAATCCATTCCCCACCAGATTTCATCCCCTGCTCAACAGTGTTTGTCACTCACTGGGCCTGCATCAGGCCTGTTTGGAGTCTGGGACATCACTTGGGAAGACAAGGCATAGGTGTCACACCTCCCTTTAAACAAATGCATTGTTACTGAAAGAAGCTTAGCACTGACCACGAGAGATGCAGAGAGACCCTGGACTGAGACTGAAATGTAGGAGTGTAGCCCCGCCTCGGTGTGTCACTAGCTTGGGAGAAGCCCCTTGCCCAATCTGGTCCCCAGCTTCATCAATGACGTGAAGACATTGGGCTAAATCTGGTCCAGGCTCCCTCCCAGTTCCAACCCCTGTGAACCACGAGTGAGCACACTGAAGAGTCATTCTGGGTACAGGAATAGGAAGATTTTCCTACAGGGCCCTTCTGCCTCTGTGGCACTCTGAACCCCAGAAAGCACAGCAGTATGTGGGTTCATCTGATGGAACATTATTGATAATCAGGTAAAAGACATCATTGTCTTCCTCATCTGCCTCCACATGAGAGTTGTGGTGGTCTTGCCTGTGATTCTTGGCTGAGCCATAAAGGATCCACTCCAGGGGCTCCCCTTCTTTCAGCAGGCACCAGGGCACAGTGGAATTCTGGAGAGGGACCCCAGAGAAATCACAGTTTAGGTGCACCATCCTGTCTGGTCTTCGGGTAAAGGAGGGCCGATTGTAAAATACTGTCATTTTGGTGTTTCCATATGAAAATCAAGAAAGAGAAAACAGAAGCATTAAAGCAGTTGATGCTGAGAACAACAGTAATGGAAAGGGAAGAAAATAGTAAAGTCAATACACAAACACAAGCCAAAGGCATAAGAGAAATCCATGAGGTAGGCGTTTGCCATAACTAGTCAGAATAGATGCTACAAGGGAGCACAGATTGGGACCCAGGACCTAGTAGCATGCCTGGCTCTGAGGGGCAGAAACCAAGGAGGGCAAGGCTTATTTATGTGGCAATGAAGATCCTGTACAATGAGATATGCCACAGAATTTTTTTTAATCATGTGCCTGGTGTAAGCAACGATCAGATCCCAGAAGACCTCATCAAAAGCAGCTTCGTTACACTAACGCAATGTAACTTTCCCCTGGGACAAAGTCCCTCCCGATTGTTCTCGGGTATTGCTTCAAAAATAACCTCTCCTTGACTCCTTTGTCATTCCCTGAGTTTTATCTTTTTGTCATATTTTGTAAGAGCTGTGGATAGCTTTGCATGGCTTTCATGAGTATGGAAGACAAGTTTCATTATGGTGTACAGTAACGACTGAGATAGTCATTCTGTGGTCTGATGCAATAGTGGGTGCACTTTACAGGTCAGTAGTTTGCTTAAAGTTCAGATTGATCACTGTTACCAATTAGTGTAGTTACAGACCTCCTATATTATTATACTCTGCTGGGAATGCAGTAACCTGTTGAAGGAAAAATCTTTTCTTTTTTTTTTCCTTCTACTTTTGTTCCATTCATCATTCTTAGTTTTGGGGAAAGAAAGCTGCACTTTACTGAATCTTGACAACAAAGAGGTGGTTTTCTAAGTATCTTAGGAAAGTATCCCCATTTTAGTTGAGATGGCTCAGTGCAGTGATTGGGTCATAAAAGGAAAGACACTGGGACTTGTGGGACACAGTGAAATTTATAGGAAAATGGTTGGATCTGAAAAACATACTATTGAGTGAAATAAGCCAGACTCGCAAGCTGGAATACCATATGGCAGCTCTCATTTGAGTGAGGCAAAATACAAAGAAAATGGTAAAAAAAGGATACAAAAAACACGGGGACAGATTTCACCCAATAGGCAAAGGGTCCAAGGGAACAAGAACAGGGAGAGGAGGAGGGGAATAGGAATTCAGAGGAATAAAGATATCTTTAAAAAGAACCTATTTTAGAATAATTAAAAATGAGATTTAAAAGATTATATTTTGCCTTCACTTTATTTCTAGTGCTTACCATTTCTTTCTGTAGATTTTCTATACAAATGCCAAGAAATAGTGTGAGTTTCAATAAAAGAATTTCTTACAGTAAAAGACATATTGCTGCCAGTCTCCCTCAAAATACTCCGCCCTCACTTTGAACACACTTATCCCATCGTTCTTGCCACTTTCTGAAGCAGCTCTGGAGTTCTCTTTCGTGAGTGCCTAGTTGTACTGTTGTAGCTGCCTCGATGACCTGAATCAGTTCAAAACTTTTATCTTTCATGGTCATTTTGACTTTGAGAAAGAGCCAGAAGTCACACTATGCCAGATTCGGGGATTAATGTGGATGAAGACACCCATGATGTTTTCAGGAACTTGCCTTTCTGTGGAATGACACTCAATGGCAACATTCACTGAATTTTGATCATACCTTGGAAAAATACACATATTTTACGAACGTGCACATACATGGACATTGCTTGTATATTAATTAGGAGGCTGTCGTGCATTTTGGTTTCAGAGAGACCAAATGTCAACTCACTATTTCTATCCTGAAGCTAGAGATGATACTAGGCCAACTGTTCGTGGAATGGGGTCAGCTCCTAATTGCCCTGAGCTGTGGGCCGGCTTGTGAACAGCGCAGCACTTTGACCCCTGCCGCCCAGACGGTGAGGAATCCCCGAGAGACCAGCGACCAGCGTCTTGTCAAATCCGAATCAGCCTCTGTGGACACCCCCAGGCCGAGGTGTGATTTCCTGGATGTTTAACAACTTCCTGTGAGCTAGAGGCTCTGGTTCACAGACCAGACTTTGAGTCTAAAGGACTCACGGCATTATTCTAAATAATTTCATTTTCTCGTGTGCAGTAACATGCTGTATAATCAATGGAATGACCCAGTCATTGAACATTCGCCACGGTCCAAGCTCTTGTAAGAATTTTGTTTGTATTATTTGAGTTACTCATTTCAATATTTCATTCGTGTTCACATTAGTATGTTCTCCATTTTAAACAGGAAAACAAATGAAAGATGTGAAATAATGTCTGCATAGTCAGAGAGTTAATGTGGGGAGTTTGGGATGTACAACAGAGTCATTGAGGACAAACTGAGAAATAGGGGAGCATAAAAGAAAAATAACAGTCACTCATGAGCATATCATCTTCCGGCAGTAATTAAAAATATTTTGTAAAGAGCCGGATAGTAAATATCTTAGGCTATGTGGGTGTCTGTTTCAGCTATTCAAGAATTCCATTCTGCAAAAGCAGGTATGGGCAGTATGAAAACAAAGTAACAGATTATGTTTCAATAAATCTTTATTCATCAATATGGGAACTGTAGGCCATGAAAATAGTTTGATGACCCTCAGTTAAAGTTAATGTAGGTGTTTTTGTAAGGTTTTTTTTTTCTGAGAACTATAAAGTATTAACATGAATAGGTGGGAAAATATAAATGCATAACAATTTTAAATGTGCCCTATATAAAGGTGTTTGTCTATAAATAATGTATTATATATGTATTGGAGGACTTACTCCATAAAGCAGTTCTGACCAATTTAGTAGTGGTGAAAATTTTTCAGTCTTTCTTACACTTCTATCCTGTTTAATGACCACGTGCTATTTTGTCACATTAAAATCATGCAGATGAGATGTCCCTTCCCTCCTGTCTCGCACTTTAGTGTCACCAGGTTCCCACCTCAGGGGTGTGTGGAGCAGCCAGGTGCCTTCGCCTCCGGACCTGTGACCCGTGTGGCCGCCTCAGAGGAGCTCTGCGCTGTTCTCTCAAGGGTCCGGTGAGGGAAACTGGTAAAGAACGTGGTCCAGACAGGGCAAAGCCCAGTCCCATCTTTCCATTCCCTTCTTCCTGGCCAGGACCGGGACTGGACACTCTGGCTGGTTTTACCTTTGCTGTGTCTTCCCTTCAGACTCAGCTGGCTGCTCTTGTCATTCCTGCTGTGGTCACCAGGATCAGGAGTCACCTCGGACGGGTGTGGGACCCAATGTCCTCTTCTGGAAGGTGCCCTAAAGCCTCCTGGTGCCCCCGGTCTGGCTCCAACGGCATCTCTGCCCTTCACAGCACGGCCCGCCCCAGAGGGAGAAGTAGAGGTACGTGTGCCCCTGCAGGGTCTGCAGGGCAGCTGCACAGTGGTTGCTATGGGCTGTGATGTCCGTATTCATAAAGGGTCAGATAACTTCTGACGTCAGAATTTTTCCCTATTAATTGCCACCTTGTTCGAAGGTAGACTTTATGGACGTGGAATAAGAATTTTTATATTTTTAACATCTTGTTTTAATACTCCCTGAAAGTCCTCAGCTATACAACTGCCAATCACAAAATAAACTGAAATCATTGTCTTTAACTATGTTTTATTTTGTTGATCTGAGAGTAATGTTACCTTTGCTTTCTCTGTAGATGCAGTGAGCAGGTATTAACTCCCTATTAACTGTCTGATCCTCATATTGGGGATTTGGGGGGTTTTGCAGCACTCAGAAGACAAGGTTTTCAAGGCCTGTGTGGACTGAGCTGCACCCTATTTCCAAACACGAGATTTGTACGTTGGTCTTCTCTATACTCCAAAGAGATAATTCTTTACTCATAGATGAAGCGGTCACTAAATTTCTTGAGGATGGCTGCAAGACAGTAATGAAAGGTGTGCAATTTCTAGGTTTGATGAGCAATTCCACCTCTGAAAACCACCAATGCTGTTGAATGAAATGAGAAAATAACAAGAAGAGGTCACATCTCTGTAATGTGCAGTGCTCTCTCTTGGCATGCGGCCCCTCTGCTGCCTTCATTCGGAACCATTTAGTTTCTAGAAGTCTCTAAACGGTTAATTGTTAATTAACTAGGCTGTGCCGTGTGTCATCTACCTGGTATGTTCAGAGTTCCCGAACAGCCTAATTTAGCAGGACGTAATGCTGAACAGTTCTTGATTTAGACCACAACTTCTGACCCTATAGAGAGCGCTCTGGGGCCACAGAACCCCAGAGTCCCCTCGTGCAGCTGTGGAAGGGTTGCAGGGAGAGCACCAGGCTGGCACCCCGCTGAGCAGTGCTGTGGTTGCCCGTATGGAAGGATGTGGGTGGGCACAGCCCTGGAGATGTTCTTGTCTAAGTTATTCTGACAGCTCTAATGCTGTGCGAGTCCCAGTAGGTGCAATAATATGTAGCCTCATCTTCTTTCTTTAAGACATTTATTTTTAAGGTTGATGTGGAAGTGTCAAAATTTTTGCTTGCCTCAAGTTTCTTGTTTGTTCCTCCTAAGGGACGTTGATTATAGGCTGTCCGGACATACATTAGATGCTCAAACTCTTGTTTTGGTTTTTGTCGGTACCAGTGTATGTCTACAGTTTTAAAGTTGTTGATGGACACCTTACAAGGTATGTGGGCACTTCCACCTGTTGTTCTGGAAATTAACATTTCAGGTTGCTCCAGCTGCCCCAGTCCAACTGCAAGCAGAGAAGAGAAATCCCCATGAACAAATGATAAATCATGCCTTCATTCTCTCCCGTGGAAGGGAATGACTGGAAACCACTCACAAGCCCAGAGGGAGGCGAGGAGGACTGTTCTCAGGAGCGGCATCCCGTCGGCCAGGCTGGCTTCCGGGGCGCAGGCGAGACACCGAGGGCCCTCTGAGCTGGAGGCCTCAGGTCAGGGGCAGGAGGTGGGATTGTCCTGGGGTTTATGAAGAGGTGGGGGATCAGGTGATTTCCTGGGGTTCGTCATGACCTGCTGGAGTGCAGAGCTGCTCCGGGGTTTCCTGCCCCACACGAGCGGGCAGAGCCAGAAGCGGGTTAACAGTCCCGAGAGAGGTCCATGGTGTGCCTACGTCCAACGGGGTTGGCAGGGTTGCTTTTCTTACCCACTCGGTAATTTCCTCCGTGATTTCACAGTGTAGAAATATTGCTGTAGAAATCTTAAAACCCACCTGGTGTATTCTGCCCTGTGCCTATCTTTCTGTGTTTTACTCTCGTCTCAGGACTCAGGTATTTAGAGTGACATTTGTTTTTCAACAACACAGCAAAATATAATTTTACAATTAAAATTTTTGCACTATTTAGTTATACCATATCCACAAGCAGTGTATTCTTTTAAAATTCCTGAACCGTCAGGGTATTCAAAGTGCTCCAAGAGTCCGATTGAAATGTCGTGAACCTTTTGTCTGAACAGATCACGGACCCCCGCGAAGCATCGGTTCTTCTGTCTGTGAACAGGTTCGTGTGGAGGGTTTTTGTGATGATCCACCGAGATGCTGATCACATAGAACAACTGCCAAACTTCCTGGCAGGGAATGGGAGCCGAGTGGATGTGAATTCTATCCTGTTGCCCTGAGTGTTTCACCATTACTAGGAAAAAGGAAAACTGGACCTTGGCTTCCCCCTCAGACACTCAGGCAGATTCAGCAGGTGCAGTCTCAAAAGCCACCTAAGTCAATAGGAAGTGACATCCAGTAAGTCATCGCGGGGTAACACTGACTTCCATGGACGTGCTGTTGATAGCTGCCCGATTTCCTCTCTCAGGCCTGTGTCACCCTTGGGGAAGACAGGAAGTGCCACCTCAGGAGGACAGGAAGTGCCACCTCAGGAGGACAGGAAGTGCCACCCTCAGGAGGACAGGAGTGCCACCTCAGAAGGACAGGAAGTGCTTCAGGTTGGGCTCAGTCCTGGCAGGGAGCAGGACTGGACAAGGTAGCTTTGCTTTGGGACAGATGAGGTCACGGCTGTGATAAATGAGGCAAGGGCTCATCATCTTGACTATAGTGACACGGTGGACTACCACAGGCCATTATTAGGTCCTTATGTCCTCATTTCCTTTGAACTTTATCTTAAGAACAAAAGGGGAAGAGACAGATGTTTATATACCTCATAGTTGCAGTTCTTTCCCTAAAAATGATCTTGCGTAAGGGATCTTTTTCTCCCAATTAAGTATCAGATCATCAAAAGTCTGAATTGGAGTGCATCGGCAGCTAAGTGTGTATAAAAAGTTCTGTTTGTCCTTCCGTGAAGATACGTACTTCCTTTCTGTTACTGTAATAATGTCTTTTCACTAATTTCAATTGTATTTATCCAATTTGCACTAGAAAGAAAAGAGAAGCATTTTCAACAAAGCCAAAAATCATCAAGAAATAAAATCTTCGCTGTTCAAACATCCCTGCAGCAATCTGAGAAACACAGGAACAAATTTACATTCCTGAGTAAAGAGCTGATGAAATGTGTAGTCCTGGCAGCCCAAGCTGTGTGCCCGGGAAGAAGGCCGAGGAGCAGGAGGCGCCAGCCACGACGGGGTGGCGCCCCCCCAGGTGTCAGCAGAGCGATGGGCACTCAGGCCCCACACTCACGTAAGTCATTCCCAGGTCACAGACAGGTCAGCAACACATGGAGCTTTACCCATTTCTGTACAGTGCCGCAATAATCAGTCCATTTGCCAGAGTGTAGAAGTGAACATGTATTATTATCTCATTGGCTTTTAAAACTCTAGGAAGCTTTTGTTTGGGGGGGGGTTTGTATTGTTGTTGCTGTTGTTGTTGTTGTTGTTGCTGGGGATCAAACTCAGGGACTTGAGCTTGCTAGGCAAGCACTCTAACCACTGAGCTAAATCCCTAACCCGAAGCTTTTCTTTTATTATTATTTACTTTATTTCAAGGGGAAAGGTAGCCCCGGTTACTCAGTCTTCTCTGACTTCATGCTTGCTCTTCTCCTTCCGAGGTGGCCGGAAGTGTTGAGAACATGTTGGAGAAGGGGTAGTGCAGAGTGAATACTACTCTTATTTTGATACGCCAGTAATA